>JAJMAK010000290.1:0-21472 GCA_030572615.1 Metschnikowia lachancei | reverse complement strand
ACTATACGGCTCATGAACATTGCCCTTGTCAGCTAGCTCTACAATCTGCTGACTGTATCTGTAGTCTCGGCATAAGCCGGTTCATAATAATTCCTAAACATTTACATTATGAAAATAATACCTGTCAATACCTGTCTTGGACATCATCTTCGAGTTCATTCCCAACTTTGCCTTGCCCATGAATTAACTGAAAAGAATGATAGAGTAGATGATGATGTGGGTGATGAGACGTTCCGTGACTCTGAAGTATGTGCTTATGTCCTTGATATTCTAGTTTAATCGAGTACTACCATATGAAACCAGGGCGTGCTTCAAGTTTCGTTAATCTGTCAAATGCTTACATACAAACCACGACTTTCAAAAGGTATTCACTTACACTTCCTTTTTTGATATGCCCTTGGAATAAATAAACAAGTGAATGCTCTTTTGATTACATCTATTCTCCACTCAAACTAAACGACTTTGCTCCATTCCTTATGGGAAATTACTCTCATTATCCCCCTCACGGCCGAGCACGCGAGCCATTGGAATATCTTGAAATCAGAATTAGGCATACAGTATATCACACCGCGCCCAGACACCCACGCGCCCGCACACAAGATTGCGAGACGCATCATTCGCTTAGAAGAAAATACATTAATTTACTGAAAGTTTTAAAAAATTTGAAAAAAAAAAGCATCAAGGCTTTTCAGAACAGGTTCTGCTTGTATGTCCCGAGATGCGACATATTCCACATGAATATGGGCGGCGCTTACGCCTCGGGGACCCATTATTAGTCCGCACAGTCTCATCATCGACAGGACATTCCTGAGTGCCTACATCCACCGCAAATATATCTTCGACCTCTTCGACCGAAAGATCACTTTCCAAAATGAAATGCCTTCTGGCCCGTGCCTTTTTTTATTTTGTAACATTGCAGCTGTGCGTTCCCTTGTCAATTCTTGCGCGAGGACAACTGCGGATTGCAAAAGGCTTGCGAAATATCCACGAGATCATCGTCTTTAGAGGGCTTTTCTGACTACCACTTATTTCCGGAAGCATATTTTTGATTGCAGAAGTTAGCTCGTATAACTGGTCATACTTGGACTTTAATAAAATTCTCCTGGCATACTTCTTTGAACTCTGGTGTCAAATGACTTCCATGGCCATCGAAGAGTAAGAGACGAAATTTTCCTTTTTTACAAACCGTCGTGAAAGAAAGGAAAGTCTTTTTAAGCCAACGGAGTGCAATATCGTTATTAGTCCACCCGTTTTCACTGATACCTATGCGCCAATTTTTTGGTAGACCAGCGAACCAACCTTTTTGCAACTTAGCTCCCTTGAAGATAATAAAGGGGGGTAACGCGACCCCTGTAGTACTTATACATTCAATCGCAGTTACCCAATTACGATTTCCAGACTGTATTACTAAGGGCTAATCGCGGAACTCACTTCCAGTTATAACCTTAGTAGCTTCTAACATTCCCATCTTAAAACCGGTCTCGTCCACGTTGTAAACATCGTCATCGACAATCCCGAATTCGCTAATCGTACTTCGGACACGAGTAAACCACTCAGAAAAGATTTCTGGGGTCTCGGAATTGAAGCGAACCAAGTCACGGGTCTGTGAGATTCTTATCTCGAGCTCCCCACTCCGATTCACAAATCTAGGAAGCCAGTTAGTTCCGACTGTGATATGCGGCTTCGTACCGCGTGCCGCGAGTATCTTATTAGCCATATCTCGCACTTCCCCATGTTTGGGAGCTATTCCAACATAATTTAGATAGATGATCCAATTCTTTAAATTTTTCTCTCCAATTGTGGTCATTAACTGTCTTTTTATATCGGATTCTTGCTTGCTTTCTACTCCATTAAACCGAGCCGCAAGAGTACTATCTGGCAATTCAAATCGCGTTGCCAATCCACGAATACTTAAGCTTGGATTTAATTTCTTTTCGTCAAGTGTTAATAAAATACAACCTTCTTATTTAATCAAATTTTTACAGGATTTTCTTTCCATTCATACTAAAAAAAAATAGTTTGTTGTAGTGACTTAAAAAAAGAACCGTGTCTCGCAATTTTGTGTGCGGGCGCGTGGGTGTCTGGGCGCGGTGTGATATACTGTATATTCAAATTCCTCATACATCACTATTTGCTGCAACCCAAAAGCTGCAACCCAAAAGCTGTAAACCAAAAGCTGTAAATCACCATTGAGTTCCCCGCACCTTGGGTTACTTCTTTCTTTCCATCCAAAATAAAGAGGACTAAATGTTTTTTAGTCGAAAAAACCGGAATGGGCCACTTTTTTTACCGGCCTAACACTCGAATCGCCGCTTTTTTATCAGTAAAAAATGGAAAAAACCCCTATGAAAAAAAAATGAAAAAAAAAAAAAAAAACCTCACCGCGTCGGAGGTACGGGTGTTCCACCAAACATTCAATTTCCATAAAAAAGATCGCTGCGATGAGATGAGAAGCGAGGCTCTTACAAATTAGCCTACAGAAGCCATCTAACTACATAACACACGCCGATTTTTTAACCAAGAGACCCGCTTTTTTTCTCTTTTCAATCCACTCCAAAAAGAAACAAAATAGCCTCTCAGCATGGAAAATCAGCTGAACAAGCCGCATAGAGGCGGCGATGGGAAGCGCACCACGGCAAAGAAGAAATTGCACCAACAGGGCCATAATGCCAAGGCTTTTGCAGTGTCGGCCCCCAGAAAACTCGAGCGTATGGCCCGTAGAACCCATGATGTCAATGAGAAAAAGCTCCATGTGCCAATGGTAAACCGTACGCCCGACGATGATCCTCCTCCAGTCATTGTGGCCATCGTTGGACCCCCAGGTACTGGTAAAACGACGCTTATCAAGTCGCTCGTCAAACGGTTGACAAAAACATCCTTGACCGAGGTGAAGGGACCTATCACCGTGGTTAGTGGTAAGCGTCGTCGTCTCACGTTTATCGAGGTGAAGAATGACTTAAACTCAATGATCGATGCCGCCAAAATCGCCGACTTGGTGCTTCTATTGGTGGACGGAAATTTCGGTCTTGAGATGGAGACCATGGAATTCTTGAACGTGGCCCAACACCATGGTATGCCCAGAGTTTTGGGTGTAGCCACCCACTTGGATCTTTTTAAGAGTCAGAGCACTTTGAGAACCTCGAAAAAACGCTTGAAGCACCGTTTCTGGACCGAAGTCTACCAGGGTGCCAAGCTCTTCTATCTTTCTGGTGTCATCAACGGTCGATATCCCGACCGTGAAATCTTGAACTTGTGCCGGTTCATGTCGGTGATGAAGTTCCGTCCCTTGAAATGGAGAAACGAGCATCCGTATTTGTTGGCGGACAGAGTCACTGACTTGACCCATCCGCAGGCGGTGGCCGACAACCCCAAATGTGACCGTAAGGTTGCTTTTTACGGGTACTTGCATGGTACTCCATTGCCTGCAACTGATGCTCAAGTTCATATTGCCGGTGTAGGTGACTACCGTGTGCACTCGGTGGAAAAGTTGCCTGATCCATGTCCAACGCCTTACTTTGAACAGAAATTGGATGAAATTGAGCGTGAGGCTGCTAAGGCTGCCGCAGATGCTGGCCAAGAGATTGCCACCACGCGTAGAAGACGTAGAAAGCGTCTTGATGATAAACAAAAGATCATCTACGCACCAATGTCCGATGTTGGTGGTGTGCTTGTCGATAGGGACGCTGTATATATTGATGTCGGAGACAAGCAATCTTTTGTTGCTGGCGAAGAAAAGGGTGAAGGTGAAAGACTTGTCACTGATTTACAGGACGTCCAAAAGACAATGCATGAGAGGTTTGCCGAAGGACCTGGTTTAAAGTTGTTTTCCAATTCTGCTGAAATTGCCAACACCAAGGATTCCAAGGACGGAAATGCAAGTGACAGTGAAGAAGAACTTCAGGGGTTGCTTTCGGAATCCGAGGAAACTGGTCCTTCTGTTGGCGATACCGGAAGAAGTTCCAGAAGACGCCCTAGAATTTACGGCAAATCCGTGGAAGAGGACACCGAGTTCGACGAGTTGCCTGATGGTGATGAGGACGATGAAGATGCATCTGCAGACGAGAACGATGCCGAAGACCGTCACCGTAAAATGGTCAGCATTGACTTCCCCGATTCAGGTAAAGACAACTTGGAGTATGTGGAAGACTCATATTTGTCTTCTGACGAAGAAGAAGAAGGTACTAACTACGCTGCCATGGCCTCTAAACTCAAGGGTTCCGTTCAGCGTCGCTGGAACATCAACAAATTGTTATATTTAGACAATGTTGAGCCGGCAGAGGTTGTACGCCGTTGGAAGCAAAAACTCGTTGAAGACGACGACGAAGAGGAAGAGAACATTGAGGAGGATGACGATTTTTTCAAAAAGACCAACGCTAGACAAGTTTCTGAAGATTTGGACTCGTTCATCCCCTCTTACCCAAGTCTAGACGAACTCAAGGCCAAATTTGATGCCTCCAGGTTGGAAGACGGAAGCGACAGCGATGCCGAGTATGAAAACGGGTACAAAATTTTGAAGGAGCGTTTGCTCGTGGCACCAAAACTCCTGGAAAATGATGGCGAAAATGCCCCCGAAGGAGAAGCCAACGACGATAACGACGAAGAAGTCTATGGAGACTTTGAAGACTTGGAAGGTGATGACGAAGATGGTGACATGGAAGGCGATGATGATGAAGACGATATTTCTGGAGACGAGTCCGAGGGCGACGATTTCGCTGACTTTAGTAAGGAAGAAAACGATGACGGCGCCGATGCTGCGGATGAGAACCTAAGCGTGGAACAAAAGCGTGAATTAAACGCCGCCAAGAAAGCTAAGCTCAAGATGCAATTTGAAGAAGAAGAAGATCGTGAGTTTGGTGCAGACGATCCCGAAGGAGATACGGAGGCCGATACGTGGTACGAGTTCCAGAAGAATAAGATGGCCAAGCAATTGGAAATCAACAAGGCCCAATTTGAGCAAATGGACCCCGAAACCAGAGCTAAAATTGAAGGGTTCCGTGCCGGATCTTACGTCAAAGTTGTTTTTGAGAAATTGCCTTGCGAGCTTATTGAAAACTTACAACCAGAGTACCCAATTGTTTTGGGAGGTCTTTTGGCTACGGAGTCTCGTTTTGGAATCATGAATGTCAGAATTAGAAGACATCGTTGGCATAAGAAGATTCTCAAGTCGAACGATCCATTGATTTTGTCGCTCGGCTGGCGTCGGTTCCAAACAATTCCCATCTATACCACCTCGGATTCGCGTACCAGAAACAGAATGTTGAAGTATACTCCCGAACACGCATACTGTTTTGCGTCATTCTATGGACCTCTTGTGGCACCCAACACCACTTTTGTTGGGTTCAATATCATCGACCAAGGTCAAACGACAGGATCTTTCCGTGTTGCAGCTACAGGAATCGTTGAAGACTTGAACTCGTCGGTAGAAATCGTGAAGAAGTTGAAGTTGGTTGGCCATCCTTACAAAATTTTCCGTAACACCGCTTTCATTAAGGATATGTTCAACAATGCTTTGGAAGTGGCCAAGTTTGAAGGAGCGTCGATTAGAACAGTTTCAGGAATTCGTGGTGAAATCAAGAGAGCATTGTCGAAGCCGGATGGGTACTTCCGTGCCACTTTTGAGGATAAGATTCTTATGTCAGACACTATTTTCCTCAAAACATGGTACCCCGTGAAGGTGAAGCAGTTCTACAACCCAGTGACTTCAATGCTTCTTCAGGACCATCAACAGTGGAAAGGAATGCGTTTGACTGGACAGGTGAGAGCCGCAAATAACGTTGAAACACCTTTGCTTAAGGACAGTGCGTACAAGAAGATTGAGAGAGAAGAGAGAAGATTCAATCCATTGAAGGTTCCTAAGCTGATCCAAAAGGAATTGCCATTCAAATCTCAAGTTTCAACGATGAAACCTCAAAAGAAGCAATCATACATGGCTAAGAGAGCAGTCATTGTGGATGGCGATGAGAAGAAGATGCGCGATTTAGTGAGCAAGGTCAATACGCTTAAGAAGAGCAAGGACAAGAAGAGAAAGGAAAAGAAGCAAGAGAAGTTCCAGGACCGTTTGAAGGCAATTGCAAAGAAAGAGGAAGCCAAGAAGGAAAAGGACAAGGAGAGAAAGAAGGAGTACTTTGCTAAAGAAGGGAAGAAGAGAAAGTTGGACCAAAGTGACGGTGGCAGTAATGCTTTCGGTAAAAGACGCAGATAATCAAGGTTTAGGGAAAATATACAATAGAATCTAACGACTAGTTGAAAATTCGGTGCCTTGGATTGTGAGTATAGGCTAATGGAGAAGAATCTGGGCTATTACCGGTCATGAATAGTGAAAACTTATGGAAGTGTTAAACATGCTCGGTGACCTTATGTTTTGGAAACACTAAAGTAATACATATATACCTGTTTATAGTAATATGTCATGTTCATCAAGATTACACATATCAATACGGTTGAGTAATCGCCGGGTGTTATATATCGACTATCTGGGGGGTTTTTTCTTTGCTTTTTGTATTTTCTCGAATCACAAAGCCTTGAAAACTCGTGAATAGTTTTGCAAGCGGGTGGTACTCCACAGCCGTGCAAGCATTGTGTCTCTGAATGTTCAAAGGTTACTACATCTTCCGAACAGTAATTATCCATGGTCCGACCCGAAGACGCAGTGCACTGTCTACTTCCAATTATTGATGTGCAACTTCAACTAAAAGCTTTTCAGGCACAGTCAAAAACACCCAAGGAATTGGGCGAGAAATTGATAATTGTGGATTTGGCCCGCCACGATTTGCAGTCGTTCACTGGGGATGTCCTCGTGGGCGCGTTGATTGCTTTTGAGGAGCACAAGACCGTGTACCATTTGTTTAGTGTCATCCGGTGTCACTTGGGGGAAAACGGCTACACGGGAAAGATATTCTCCTGTTGTCTGTTCCACCGTGCTTCATTGATGCATCCACAAACAGATTGATTGAGCTCCTTCAGTATATCGAAAGCCTAGAGGTCTCTACTCTGGGGTGGCTGGATACTGATGCATAGTGAGCAACAAACATGATAAAGAAAAGACACCTTCGGAAAACGTGTGACGTATTGGTTCCAGTGGTGCCATGACTGTGTTGTTCAGTGAGGCGGAAGGCGAATGGGAGGAAATACATGTGAAGCTCTCGAGCACGCTTCAGAAATTCCTCTAACTTTTATATAATTGAATGGGCTGGCATCATCGATGAAATGAATGTCGTTTCTGTGTGCTTTTGTTTTATTTTATGATTACTTTATGGCTTCCGATGTATTATTGGTACGTTCGTGCTCTTTCAGCCGGCTTGTGTAGGTGAAGAGGTATTATAGATAGCGATAGCGAGGTTGTATAAGCTTAGGTACGTGTTTTGGCAAGACCTTTGGACTGAAACGGTTCTCTCTTCTCTATTAACGTTCTTGAAGCCTTTTTAAATATGGCTCTTGGTGAAATCAGAAAGAACGAATATCTAACGGCAAAATATCCCTACCGAGATTCAATGTCCACCAAGATGGACACCATAAACAGTGCTCTGTCGATGATACAGACGTTCCAAGGCGTACTCCAATTCTGAAAATATGGTGAAATGTTCTGTTTTATCTTTGCTAAAAACTTTATAATACGAATCAAACATAAATGAGGTGCTTGCAATGAAGAAGGGTGTGTTTTCAGTCATAGATTTTCGGAGATTTGGCATTGAGTAAGCGTAACAGAATGGCCATCAATTCTCCTGGTATTTGACTAGTTAAAGCCGTTCGAGAAATTTGACCATGACCTTTTGTTTATTCTTCTTTAAGTGCCCAGATAATCTAATTAGCCATTTGATTCGTTCGTTCGTTCGTTTTTTCAAGACCATGGATTCAATGTTGTGGATGTGGGTAAACACCCTTCTGAATGGCCTGATCATGGTAAATCTACCTTCGAGCACTATTGGTAAGACTGTAAGAATATATAGTCTATTGCAGCAAGTGGGGTGTTTCATGCAATAGGTAGAAAACAGTATTCACTAAGGTTCATTATTTTATTGCTACTACTTGCGGGATATATATTCATCACCTCATAGGTTGTTAAGTAAGATCCGAGTGCTTGTTGTCAGTCTAGCACGACAAAGTTATTAACAAAGTTGGGACATCCGGGACACTCTTCTCCTCTTTGCGACATCTTATTGAAGAAAAGAAACTGATCACCTAATTATCAAGAGTTTAGTGGTCTTGAAGTTTTCTGGAAAATGCCTGACGTGAAGCATATTGTTGTCCTGAGGTTAGCTTTGGGATCAGGAACTAGGCAAGTGAAGCAGGCCCTTCCTTTGAAGAGGGTACCTAGAAAGTGAGTTATACATGGAAAATTAGATTAAAAAACACTTGGATTACTTAGAATATGTTTTAGTTTATCCCTAAGTATAGAGACTCATTACATTATTAAGTATTTTACAACGTTATGCGAAGTGCAAGCGACTTTTGGCGGTGGGCTGATTATGGCTTTACGTGGGTAAAACCCCCTACACATCCCATATGTATTGTAATACCCTTAATTGTCTTTTAATCGTGACTTCAACCCGCGTTGTGGCAGAATACCAGCCCATATTCCACACCAAAACATCACACCAAATCACATCCAAGTGTAGACCATTTACAATTAATAATGTCAATTGGTCGAATCTGGTATCCTCGGACGAAGAAATTATTGCACTTCAATACGTAATGTTCCCCAAAGAGACTAAAATTATGCCAGAAAACGAAAAAATCGGCTTATTAATTAGACTAATTATCATCCACTGGATAAAATGGTTTCCTAGCAATGGGGAAAATTATCCGTAGCATCTCTTTAAAATACTGTGAGATCAAAGAAGTATCCCAATCAATAAAATTAATGTTCATCATTACTTAACGAGACTTTCTCCTATAATTGAGGTTACATTCTTTAGGGAAAATACCAAACACACTTTCAAGAATCCCAACAACTCTGTGAGGGAAAATGAAGTGGCATTCCGAAGGTGCTTTGTGCTTGAAGCTTGTATATTCTAATGATTCCATAATACTTAGGCTACAAACTCGCTTCAAAGGAAAATATGGCAATGTATTCCAAGAGATTTGTTTCTCTTATTGATGACATTCATGTACAATATCAAGGCCGTTTTTGTTTTGCTTTTGTTGTTATGGGGATAATTCATTCAAGTTATTAGGGTATTGGCTTTTCTCAGCAACGGTGTGTTCCCAAATTCAGGATATTTAGTACCTTCATGAAATGATCAGTTCTTTCATATGGAATAATTGTATGTCGTGAATGACAATGTATTTTATTGAAAGGGGCACTTTTTAGTCTAGAGAGGAAAATCTCAAAAGCAGTATTTTCAAATTTCTTCCCTGTTTGGAACATTTTTCCCCGGAATGGGTATTTGAATTAATCGAAAAGTCTTTTTCTATTACTACTGTAGTTGAGCTAAACTTGAAGAAGCCAGTGTAGATTAAAATTAGTAAAATGCGAGATTTAGCGGAAAATATTTTGCGCTATATTTTGGTTTAGGCCTGGGCACGATTTGGAGGTGCTGAGGTACAGAGACGAACAAAGGAGCACATTCTAGGCGAAGAACCGGCCCAAACAATGAGTATCATCGGGAGAGTGGCGTCGTTCATCACGAGAGTGGCGTCTCTCGGCAGGGAGAGCGACACCAGTGATCAGCAGGTTCATTGTCTACTACGCTGAATGGTAGCCGATTGGCTAACAAGCTCCCAAATTACCATAGACTCGTGCAAGAAAGTTGGCAATCCTACTTGAACTTTTGCGATGTACAATGAGACATCGTTGATGGTATACGCCAAACTCGAGGATAAAAGTGGGAAGGTTTACGTAGTTTTCAGTTACTTCGCCAAAACTCAAGACTCGATCCGAGTACGATTAGAATTTTGGCCGTTCTTAAGGCGAGAGGCTTACTCAGAGACGAGATTAGCATCCTCGATGATTCTTTAAACGGCATTCAAGTGAACGGAGGGAAAGTTCAAGATAGCGTAACGGCTGCTGATACCAGTGCGGTCCAAGTTTCTGGAGAAGTGAGCGAGATTGAGTGCATTCTAATCTCAAACGAGTATGAAGAGGAAAGTTGATTTTTTTATGATAGTTGCTTGATATTTTTTTTTTATAATAGAAGAGACTCAGACTAGAACTTTACCAGAGAGAGTGTGTGTGCTGCTTGGATGTGCCATTTCCGGCTGAATCGGGCTTCTCTTGACAAAGTGCCCCAATCAAGGAAAATGGATCTTTTAGATACCTGACGAAAGCCGGAAGCGATGGCTCTGTAGATGTTGTTCGGGTCCGGGACGATGTCTGAAAAAACACTTGTACGGGGAGACATTCTCTAGAGGAGCACCAGCTCCACCAAAAAAAAAAAAAAAAACAATATCGAGAATGTATTTTTTTATACTTTTTTCTGGTTCGATTACATTGCAACTAGATATGGATATCAGCAAAACGTTCGAAAATTATATCTTGTAGTAAAAAACGTAGTCGATATATCCATTCCAATCAACACTGGTTGAAGCTTTTTTCTGTATTGGTGTGTGCGCCAATTTCCCGACCAATATGCTTCACATGAGTGGCATAACAGGTTCATCATATAAAAGGGGGATTACGTTTCCCGCATCGTTCATGCCGAAGCAAAAGTTTCATAATTTACAAAACCCTCAATCCTCAAAACCTTAACTTGTTAATATTTCCCCACCTTTTTTTTAAAAAAAAAAAAAGAAACAAGCTTGAAAATTGCTCAGGAACTGAGTCACTTCACCTTCCATTTCCAGCTACACCCCGCCAGATGATGCGGCCCTCCGCGAAAAGGGCCCTCCGCGAAAAGGACCCCACCAAGAAAAGCGACATGGCCCGAACACCTGACCACAACACGTTAGCATAAGTGCGGAACTCCAGAAAAGTCAAAAAAAAGTCCGAATTCACAGGCCAAATAATTCACCGGCCAGATTCCTGGATTATTCTTTCTCTTTAACAAAAACAAGATAACCCTTTTTTCAAAGACGAGACTCTTAATTCTATTACACAGATCGTCAAATTCTAAGATACACTTTCGCTCGCTTTGGGGTTTGCACATCTGGACCAGCGTGGCGTCGACACCCGAGATCGAAACTCTTCTGAAAACAACCAAGAAGGAAAGAAAACAAAAAGAACATCTGCGCTAGCCTCGCAATCAAACACGTCGCCTTTAAGCTCTTCTCAATTAATGGCCTCTTTCTATAGGAACAAGTACGTTTCAGATATACCACTAAAACGGCCCCAGGAAACATTTGTAGACGACCCAGGCTCCCTCGATGAGGTTTGCCTTGATGATTTGGTATTTGACCTTTCCAAAGATATCAAGAACGTCAATAACCTCCATGGTTTCCATGCGCTTGCCATCTACAAGACTGTTGTTGAAGATCTCATCTTTTTAGCCACCAATAAGGATGCTCTCGGGAAATTCCGCCGTCAACAACTCCACCTGTACTCGCTCGATTTAGATGCGTTGCTGCATGAAGTGGGAAATCAAGAAAACGACGAACAAAACCATGAAATGGACCGGAATTCATCACAACCTTCTCCTGTGCTTCATATGCGGCTGTCTGGGCTGTCTGAGCTGTCTGAGCTTCTAAATATTATACCGTCTGCGGATTTGGGTGGCCTGGTAACTTCCCTTAGTGAAATACCGAGTGTGGGACAACCCTCAGTTCAAACGCATAAACAAACACATAAACAAACCCCAGATCTGCCGTTTATGACACAGGCGGACTGCTCGGATATATCCCTAGTGACGACGCCAGCAGAGACTGAGTCTGAGTCTGGCGACACGAAGCGCTCTGACACTAAGGGGTTTATTTCCACAGAATCTTTGGTCAAAACTACGTCTTTGGAAACCCCGGTTGATCCCATCACGCACCATAATATTGAACGGCTCAAAAACGAGGTGATGTTCCACATGTCACCCAAGATCAAGAGACAGGAGGATCATCTTCTACGGAGTTTTAGTCTATCAAAGGTTCCACCCATCACCATCGAACAGTTTTTGGTCCGTATCAAGACTTACCTGCCGTCTATCTCTGTTTCGGTGTACATCCACAGTGCTTACATGATCTACAAACTATGTATACTCTTGGGCGTAGTGGAGTTGACCCCTTTGAACGTGTACAGGTTTATTTTGGCGCTGCTCCGGTGCCTGACTAAAAAGCTCGAGGACGTGTACCAGAAGCAAAAGAGTTTCGCCACCGTGGGCGGTGTTTCTCTCAAGGAGTTGTGTAAGATTGAGGTGAGTTTTCTCTACTTGTTCAACTTTAAAATGATTGTGAGCGAGTACATTCTTAACCAGTTCTTGGTGACTGAATTTGTTTCCCTACGGGCTTATTGTGCAAGTCTCAGAGAAATAAAGCGGACCTAAGCAATGCAGAAACTAAAAAATAAGAGTTTTTTTTTTTGCTTTTTGCTTTTCTTTGGTATTCATTCGTTATATGGTAGAAGCTTCTGGGGATTGCTTCTCGCTTTAGCATCCATGCGCTTCAACCCACCCACTAGCAAATCACAACCTGACAGATGGTGTGTATAGCATATTGGTACCATGATTACCTCTAAAGCGTGCTATATGCGTGCGAAATGACCGAGAAGCCTGATCGCCACGCAAGACTCTTTCGATATCACCAATCTCGGAGCTTTGAAGATGGGGCCTACTGCTTGACGTTTTAATACTTCTTGGATATGGGCACTTCTGGGGTATCCCCGCTAGCGGAATTTCATTCCAACATGGCCTTTCATGGATACAGATTATATGGAATCGCTTTCCTCAGTTCGCGAAGAATGAAGATAAAGCAGCAATACTAACATAGTTTGATGGCATTTGCGAAATCCCATGCTGAACCGGCCTCTTGAACAGGGTTCAAATCCTACCTTAGTTTCTTCTCGCTTAATTCACATTCTTCAGGCAGATCTAGAGTGACATCTAGTAGAGCTTTCTGTTCAAAACATGCATTTGAATGTTATCAGAAATTTGAACACACGGATAATATTTCATTTCCCGTTTTGTAAGTAAGCCATCGCTGGAAGCTATTGATGGCTAGTGTAAACAAGTAAAGCTTATAATTTCAAGCATTTTCAATAGACCTCCTGGTCACTTCAAGCTGTTTGTTTTCACAGTTTGCTGCCACTAATTTGGGAAATTTGCCTTTAATCCACTATAAAGCTTCGGACAGAAGATAATAGTCGGACAGAAGATAATAGTGGTAGCATTTCATCAATTTGACCTGATATGAAAAACTTCGAGCGCTATTCTCGAGACAATAATTTATTTTATCAATTTTCTTTATCACACGGGTTGCTTTTTCTAAAGAACATCTCATTTTTTAAAAAAAAAAGTCAGAAATAAGTGAATAAATCTGCAATTTGTAAGAAGAAGACGAAAGAAACAGGTAAGAAGAGAGTTTGAAGATAGTGTTCTTTTGTCGATTGATTGATTGAAGATTGAAGATTGATTGAATATTCATTGAAGTGTGAAACTTATTAAGTAAGAAAAGTAGTTAAAATAAGAATGGTTTTTCCATCATTAGATGTGGAAATACCGGGGTTTATATATTCCGACTTCCGGAAACGGTGAAACGTGGTTACTTTTTCTGGCCGAACGGTGCAACGTGGTGACTTGTTTCGGCGGAATCGATGCAACGTGGTGTTTGAGAGCTAGTGTTTTAGCTAATCGCTTATACTTTACCTGATAGTACTGGATCCTCATTCTCGTGATGTTTCGTACCCTAAACACCGCATAAAAAACCACGGAGATCACCAAATCTATAGGAGAACACCAGGCATTTCGGAGCGTTAATCATCTTCACGACAAAACACATTTAATACAGTAAAAACAAAAAAGAATGCGATTTCTGTGGATCGAACACAGGACCTTCAGATCTTCAGTCTGACGCTCTCCCAACTGAGCTAAAGCCGCTATCAGAACCCATGCCGGGACTCGAACCCGGAATCTTTTGATTAGAAGTCAAATGCGCTAACCATTACGCCACACAGGCTGATGTGTCGATAAATATTGCTGATAAAACACGTCGATTAGGTTTTACCAATAACATTATATGCAGGTTGTTTTATATAAGAACGTCGTTACGCTTTAAAAAAGAGCCGATACACCTGATTCTTGTTTAGTGTTCAGTATTTAATCTCTTCCTTCGAATCTCTAAGAAATTTTTTTCTTATTGACCCCAAATGTTTGTCTTAAAAGTTCTTTTTAAAAGAAACTGAAAATCTAGCCAGGCAAAAAGAAAAAAGAAAATTTGAAAAAAAAAAAACTGAACAGTCTCAAAATTATGTGTGTCTTCTTCGACAGAAATGCCCCAAAATAATTCTGCATATCGAAAGGGCGTGTGGTCTAGTGGTATGATTCTCGCTTTGGGTTGACGTTTGGACTACCGAGCAACAACAAATATGCGAGAGGCCCTGGGTTCAATTCCCAGTATGCCCCTTCTTTTTTTCCTTTTTTTCTGAAAGGCTAAAAAAATGTATGACTTAGAGCCAAATTTTTTCTGTGTTTTTATAGCGACGTACTTACACTCGTAATATGAAGCATGGGCAAATGTCTACCCTCTGCTTAAATTATGCAAGAAAATGTTACACTCAGTGGTCCAGGCATGTTTTACGAGGTGCCAGGTGTGTTTTTAACTCCAAGCGACTTCCTCTAGCATTATTCCGTACTCTATCCAGATGTGTTTGCGGGGGTTATTCTATATGTTTTGTCCTGTAATACAATTGCTTCTTTAAGAAAAAAAAATAGTTTTTGTGCCGCTTCTTTGCCGGCTTTATGTAATACAATTGTTTCCTTAAAAAACATTGTTTATTTAGACAAAATCTTAATAAGCTCCCATAAAAATTATTTAGGGACACAGGGCCTTTCAAATGTTTGATGACACATCAACATAGTTCTTTAAAAAAACAATACAAAAGAATGTGTCCACGATGACAGGTGGTATGGATATCAGGTAATACTGTCAGCCACGTTCCATGAAACAAAATATTAGAGGAAGCTTAGTGTGTAAGTGCGGCGTAAAAGATAATACCATAATTATGAATCGTACTCTCCCTGTATCAGGAATGGCGGAGGCGTAACTCACGCAATTCTTACTGTGTCCAGTTGCTCGCCAGACAAGCCACTAACATTTTTGATTGACACTTTGCTAGATGCTTCACCTTCCTTCTTCCCCGCAACTCTTCTGGCCCTTACTCAAAAAAGGGTGTGTTTGGGAGACAAATCGAGTTAATTCTCACAAAAATCCCCAGGTATACGTTTTTCGACCAAAGAAATTTAAACATTTGTCAACCTCAACTTCTTAGAAGGCACTTTTGCAAAGATTTTCTGTTTTGTCATAGTGACTCCGACAAAGAGTCTTGTTCTCGGAAATTAAGCTTAGACTCTATTCCGCATAAAAATAAGTATCATTGGGTGATAGCATCGTTTCAGCCATGTATTGTAGAACCTTTTTTTTCCCTCTAGTGACACCGTAACCCAATCATTATGACATATTCCCAACCACATTTGACAAGTTTTAGAATTGCATGGAAATACCTGTGTCATTTATGATTGAAACTGAATGGGCTGTGTAAGGATATGTGTGTGACTTTTCTTTAAAAAATATGACACAAAATAAGTCATACCCACCTATCCACGTGGTTGTAATGGTCGTAAATCAAACAATAACCACAGCCGCGCATATTCAAACAATAAGCACCCACAATTGTATTGAATATAATGGGAGACCGGAGATACATTTATCACAAAAGATGAATGGCGTCAAAATTTCCCCCGTATTTCCATCTTTTTTTTTTTTTTTTTTGCATTGTGGGATTCTTCTGGTCTTAGCCCCTTATCTTCATTCTGCTTCACAAAGAAATGGTATTGCATGGTGACTGGGGCTTATGCAGTTGTTTGTGTGTAGTCGCCCGTACCATCATAGTAAATTAGATATATTCAATACTCATCAATCCTGGCTTTTTGTTGGAAATGAGCTGTTAGGCTTATTAAAGAAATGTCACTCTTAAAGATTCAATAATTTCAGTTGTAAAGTCTTCGTCAGTGATATTATGTCAGACGATGCCGTTCTCATTTATTGGTCTGCGGTGAGAAGGCGATCTCTCTTTTGTAAGACTGCACGGTATCCACTTATCATACCATGCAGCACATTATCTTTTTTTTTTTGCCCACCGCATTTCCCCAGACTTCTTTTTTCGGAGTTTTTTAGTCCTGGGATCTCCGGGTATAAAAGAAATTCAAATCCGGTTAACTGAAACTTTCTGTAATAACTCGGTTAATAAAAAGCGCAATTCTGTTTTTGTTTTTGTTTTTTTCAAATCTCTTTTGAATTTTTCTTCCGCTCCAAAGCACTTTGCTTACTGCCTTGCAAACAAGAATATTGGCATTTTCGAGATCCGCCTTCATTAAAGTTCGCGTTCACCCGCAGATTTTTTTCACTTCCAGTTAGAAAAGTGTTTTGATTCTCTTCAGGCTCGAATCTTCTATCATAAATCACCAAAAAAGCTCATTTAGCCCCGATTTACATTTTGAAGGTGTACAGTCCACCAAACTGCGTGAACTCTTATAGTCTTTAGAAAGAAACCATCGATTTAGATCAGAACGATTGCCTCCCAATTCTATCATACCTTCGACACTTTCAAAACTCTTCCATGTCATACACGGCTACTGCCACACGGGACACTTCATCCTCGAGCATAAATCCAAATGTCTTTGGCCATCATTTTGTCAAACAAGAGACTCGTGTAAATTCAGACCCCAAATCAAAATCAAAGCAAATGGCTTCCTCAACAAAACCCCAAACGCTGCCCGTCCACGTTTCTGATGATGAAGAGGACGTGTTCAACCTCGACATGGTTACTATGGACATGAACTTCGAGCAGGCATATTCCATGTACAATCAGTTACAACAAAAAAATGCCTTGGTTGAAGTAGAACAGCTCCAGAAGGCCCAACAGCTCAATAACAATCACGCTCAAGTTGGGCCCATTATCAGATCTCAAAATCAACCCTTTCTGCATGAAGAATTGTATTTGCTGCAGCTTCAAAGCCTGGGTATGCGGAGCAGAGAATGGGATCAAATTCCAAGGCAGTATCCTGGCGATGACTGTTCTGTGGGTCAAGGCCAATTTCCTTCATCCAACATTCTGCAGCAAATACAACATCCGCATCACAACATCAACAATTCACAAATTCAAGATATTCTTGACGCGTCTCAATCGCATCACCATGATATGCTCCATTCAGCTACTGCTCAAACTTCAGCACCCTCGCTTTCATCTGCTCCCTTGATCTCACCTCCTGGCGAGATGATCGAGGGTTTTGGGGATGTATGGCCGCCGCGTCGGGAGTTGACAAAGCTGGAGAAAGAGTTTTTGTCCGTAAATGATGCAGCTGATGAGGCTGATCAATTTTTCTCCACAACTGAAACGAGTGCGTTGGATAGGTTCTTGGATAACTTGGCGTTTTCATCTGAGGTCAATCCACTTGACTTTTACCATCAGAACCAACCGACAATTCCCCACATGTTTGAAATGCATACCATGGGGCACACGCCTAGCATTGGGTGTGAGCCTTTGGTGAAATCAGACACCACGGATACACCCAAGGGCAAGCCAAGTGACGACTTGAAAAGCTTTGTTGCAAATCCGCCCATCAATATCCAGCTTAGAACGCCGGATATCGCACAGATACCATGTAAGAGAGAACGTGAAGACTCGGTTTCTTCGGAACCAATGGCCAAGTCTAGAAGAAAGTCAACGAAACCTTTGCTCAGTGTAACCCAAAAGCGTTTAAATCACTCATACCTGGAGCAGAAGCGCCGAATGCTCTGCAAAGAAGCATACGAGAGATGCTTAAGATTGGTCACGAACGTGGATGACTATAAGAATGATTTGGTTTCTGCAAGTACGAGCAAGGGTTCCAAGAAGAAGTCAAGAAGGAAGCAGCTCAATAAAGATGGATTGCCTAACTTATCAAAGCATTCTGCCTTGCTTAAGATAAGCAATGAAATCATCAAAATCCAAAGTAAGAACAAGGAATTGCAAAAACTCCTTGATCAGAACTGATCATTTATAGATCCCCCTTCATATATATCATAGGCCGGTCATTCTGTGGTCCCCGTAGGACTCTCTTTATTTGAAGAAAGTAGATGGGTTTATGTTCACAAAAAAAAAAATACTGGGACAAAAAGCCTTTTCGAATTACGCGTCACCTAGTCGATAGCCTTCCTTTATGGCTTGTTCTTGCGTATTATGAAGTCACCCACTTCTTTGCGTTAAACTTAGTTTAATCTTTGAGCCAGCTAATTTATATTTATTGGTATCAAAAGTCTAAATATAAGAGAAAATAAAGTTTTTGGTCTCTCACATTCGGGGATTCTGTTGGATCTTGATACATCACAGAAGCTCGCTATAACGAGAGACCTCGTTTAAACCCTCTTATGTACTTGCTTTTCTGGTGGGGCCAACTTTTGTTTTTTATTTAGTGCTAAACTCTTTCTTTTTGATGAAAAAAGAAAAAAATAGATGGGTAAAAAGATGGGCTGTTCCTTGCTTATATATGTCTTGACTCTGTATCGTTTTGCAGCCACGAGCGGTCACGCAACGTAAAAACATAGTACACAATGCCCAAAGTTTACCATGAGTATACTTCCAAATAACATTTTACCCAACATTTCGAACAAAAAATTAAAAAGAAATTTGTGGCACCCCTCTTTATACCCCGCTTTTGCAACTATATATAATACACCAAACGCCTGCTCCAAACTCACGCGTTAGGGGTGAAGCGCGAGACTTGTTTTTTTTTTTTTTTTTTTTTTTTTCGTTTTGCTTTTTCGGTTTTCGCAGCGAAAACAAGAAGGTAGATGCGTCCTGCGTTATCACTTCTCGGGCATAACTCTGTCGTTCCTTTAGGATACATAGCATTCTCTTTCTTTTGCGTCTAAATTGTAAATGCCGTCCACAAAATCAGCAACTCCAGTTCCAGCGGGACATGCCACAGAATCATTACGGATAGGTACAGCTGAAGAAATCACCGCTTTAGCCAAGCTCAACCCGGTGATTCTCCCCAACGACGCGCTTGTTAACTCCCTCAAGGAGACCCACTCTGATGATCCACGCTGGCGCCTGTTCAGGAATGATCCCAACTATCTTTATGTTCTCAACTGGTTGTTCCAGTGCAGGGGGTATATAAGATTAGCTAGTGAACATTTTGATTGTGATCTTTTCGAGATCGAGCTTTTTCAATTGGTCAATCCCCCACCCGTCGACGATATGGCATTACTTGTCAATAAAGTCAAGCTTGCCTTGATAAGCAAGATACATGGGAAAAAAGTGCTGTCTCCAGCAATGTTCGAAACGTTGTTCCGTGTCTATTTCGGTAGCACCACCCCGTTATCTGGCCCTTCGGAAGAAGAATTAGACTCCAATCAAGTGCCTAACTCTAGTGCCTATCCTTCTTTTGATGATCTCTTCATTGATGAAAAGATTCACATTTTATCATTGTTGATATCCGAGGTCTCGCTGTATCCAGAGTTTCGGGAATACATCGATAAAGCAAAAATCCCACCGGAAAACTTGAGGCTTTTTTCTGTCCTCAGAATCCCAACTGGTGATTCATTCCGTGGTGAGGATTACTTGCTGTTATTTGATGGCACTGCTTTGTATAAGCGTACAGTTAATGCGCTGGAATTGATTATACCGAAGAAACGGAAATTGGCTCCTCAACAACCAGAATTACACTACCCTGAAGAAGCATTTGATATCGCATCGATCGAGTACGAACTCGTCTACAATGATATTTACGGCTTAGACCTGTTTATAAAGGACTTGCTGAAAAACAAAAAACTTGCAACCAATAAGGCCATCTTAGATGTTGTCAGCTCACATGAGTACGTGTCTAATGTTTTCTCTTATGAAATCCGCAAACGAAAGATTCTCTCAAGCAGGAAAAAGGAGTTTGAGATGGCTCGTCTTTTGGCTACCAGAAAGAGATCCTCGCGTATTGAGGCAAAGGAGAAACAGAGACACCTCGAAGAGGAGGAGAGAAAGGCACAAGAGCTTGAAGACCTTCAATATGCCACAACGAGACGCTCGCAAAGAGCTCAAAACCAAAATCAGCAGAGATTAAGAATGGATTACACCGCTGGACTTTCTCGGGAAGAGAGGCTCAATCTCCGCAAGGACAAGGGTGAGGATACTGTGAAAAGTGTACCAGTCGAGGATGAAAATATCATTTCTATCGTCAGCTCCCCCATTAATGTTGAGGAAAATTCTTTTGATGGGCCTCTTCCTGTCGATGGATCTAGTGCTGATGGTGCCGGTAATCTGAGTCATATGACACGGAAAAAAGAAGAAACGCCTGGATCTGATAACTCTGATGTGATAGTAGTACCAGATGCACCATAATCGGCCAAAAAAGAGGCGCTTGTTAATCAGCCGGAATCTGCCGGAATCTGCTGATTTAAAACTGCTCAACTAATGTTACAGTTTTGAATGACACAAATGCCACTCACTATAAATGCTTGCCCGATGTCTGGAGAGAAAATAAAATAAAACAATACACCCACCATTATTTTGTCTCCTTTCATCTCAGAAGACATTTCAAGCTTGCATAGGGTATATAATTGTCTGGAGCTGTTTCATCCTTCTCGGGGAACGCAGCCTTCCCCCCCATTGAGCTATGAAATGACTCAAAATTTCATGCATACATAAGTGATGATATTCATTTGGAGACTTAATTCTTTATAAAAGTTCTGCAAAATAATCTTGTCCAAAGGCCCTTTCCTAAATATCTCATCAATGAAAATGATTCGGTTGTTTTGCTCCATGATATCATTATTAATCATCGTTGAATCTGCAATCACTACGACTTCATACTTGTTTAAAGGTAATGGTATTATAAGTGAAACGAATATTTGCGGATCGATTACAGCCACATCCTCGATCCCTTTTTCGTTAGAGAAACGAACTCCACATCAAAATTCCTCGAGTCTTGGAAAATTCCATGAACAAGTGTGCACACCAGTTTTGAGCTCTCCTACCCAGAACCCACCTTTACCGTCGTTCTCTCAATTTGACCAAACGGAGATAGAGGCGGCGGCACAAAATTTTAACGTTGCAAGCCTGAGTCTCAGTCAAAGTAAAGGTACACATTGCGAAGGAGAAGGAGAAGAAAAAACCAATTTTGAACAGGAACTAAAACAATTCGACCGGATTTTGAGAAATTACATCAATGAGACTAATTATGACTTCCGTCGTTTTAAATTGGAATACAATCTAAGAAAGTCACAGTTTTCAATCTTGCAAACGCAATATCTAGATCTTCTTTTTGATGATGAATATTGTGTATCTGGGGTCTACAATGATGTTGAATTTCATTTTCTCGGGATGGAATTGCACCATCATTTAAATGGCTTGCTTCAAAAATCCAATTAT
>JAJMAK010000289.1:0-21671 GCA_030572615.1 Metschnikowia lachancei | reverse complement strand
CCAACTTGATGGTGGCACTCATTTTTTCTGGGTGGTGGTGAAAAAATTAGGGTGATAATTCCGTTGGCGAAGGTAAAAAAGAAAAAAAAAAAAAAATGAGAATCGAAAAAACGTTAGTGAGACTTCGCGACCAGATTAGTCACAGGAATAGGTTGGCTGGTGGAGTTGTTCATAATAAGGTGATGTGGGGGATTTGCTGCTACGAGGTAAGTTTGGATGAGCTTGGACAAGCTTTTGTGAGTTTGTATGATTATCAGGGTGTATGTGACTATTTATGTATTTCGCTTTTTTAATGTGTTTCAATGAAATTGCGTGGTGTGTTTTTCGGTGCGTCCGGGTCTGCCATTGCGAGCGTGTTACCAGGTATTGTTTAAATTGAAAGTTGATAGATTAAGATGAGTTGAAACTATATAGTTTGCTTGTAAGAATCTTGGATTTTCGTTTTCCTTATAGAGGAAATTTCTAGCGAAGAGGAAGTACCTGGTTTGTGGAGGGCATATCTTTAGGGGAATGAGCCACGCTTCAATGTACATGAGGGTGAAATGATATCTGCTCACATAGGCATTTCGGATTGAGAACGATTGCAGCGACAATGAAAGTAACCTCATTTTAAATATTTATTCATGTCACTATTATATGGTTTTTAAAGGGTGATATTCTATACGTGCTTTACAAATTGGTATGGATCTTGCATCTTTACACCAGTAAGCGAACCAGTGGGAGTATGTCCATGTTAGATATCGCGAAGGACCAGGTAAAGGTCTGAAGCACAGTCCACCTATAACACCTATAACACCTATAACACCTATAACACCTATAGCCTATAACACCTATAGCCTATAACACATAAAACACATAAAACACCTATAACCACTGCCATTATAACTGGATATGCAGAATACTCACACAATATAAGAAATTGAAATAAGAAATTTTTATCATATTCTTGCAAATCAGAATCGGTTCATGTCAGCAATATAGCCTATTATTGTCAGAAGCACTCGCAAGAATTAATAATAACTGACAAAATAAAAAGTTTAGAATGCCCAACACAATGAATGTATCTAGTTAAATCATTCAACCGAAAAATCCAAGACACGTGAAATCGTAGGTCTTTTACACCAGCTGGACCACGCATCACTTTTCCTTGCGACCTAAGAAATCCATAACCTCAGATAATGACTCGCAGCTACAGCCAGACACAGCCGAATTCGGAATGCTTGAACCAGCACGGAAGTCAAAACCATGTCGAATAATTATGGCTTCAAATGCCAAAAATAGCCATTCATCAAAGAGAATGAGTAGATCAAACACAAGCAAATAAAGAAATACAACAGGGTTCCCATTCAAAATTTCTTCTCCACAATACCTATTCTTCTCGTCCTTCCATTTCCATGGCTGTATGTATTAATTACATGCGTGCGACTGCAAATAACCCCTTGCCACCCTTCTTTTCCCCGCGCGCGTTAGATAAGATATAATATGGCAGAGCCACACCCCGGTATTTTATTCCACCTGTTCCTCCTGGACTTTTGCCATCTACATTTTTTTGGAACAAAGTCGCAGAAGAAAATCGACAGTATTTATACTAAGTTTCTGCTCACATTTCCATTGTCTTTATATCTTTGTTGTCTTTATATCTTTGTTGTATTTTGGTGCATTAGCTGAACATTCATTGCCTGTCCCTTAAATTCCCTATTAGCTGCTGTGGATTTCACCATTCAAATCCATACATCAACACCAACAGACCCAGTTTCTGGTACTTTAGATCAGAAAAATGCAATTAACCGCTTTGTTGCCCCTTTTTTTGGCATGCGCCAACGCATTGCTTATTCCAAACTTGAACAATTTGGGCAACTTGGAACAAATCTTTTCTCTTACAGAAAACACTGCTGGGGCTGAGAACGCCGCCGAAACCACTCCAAATGATGTCGGTCCTTCTCCTGTTTTCCCCGAAAACACCGCTCCTATCAATAGAGGAATAAATTTGGTCCCTCAACTGTACATTGTGGTACTCAAGCAAGGTCTTGACGATCAGGTGTACGAGGCTCACAACCAATGGGTTTCTGCTCAATTTTCGGTGATGACGAGGAGAGATATCGCTGAAGATTTACACGACGCGGCCCATGAATTCATGAACCGGGCGCTTGACTTCATCAACATTCTGTCCTTCAAGGGTTATGTGGGATACGTGCCTCCAGCATTGTTGGAGCTTCTTAGAAACAACCGTTATGTCGACTTCATTGAGCAGGACTCTATAATGCACATCAACGAGTTTGACACCGAAAGCGATGCTCCATGGGGATTGGCACGTGTTTCCCAGCGTGAATTATCTCACCCAGCTGCTACTGACTATCTCTACGACGATGAAGGAGGCGAGGGCGTCACCGCGTACGTGATTGACACTGGAATCAAGGTGTCACATCCAGACTTCGAAGGTAGAGCAGTGTGGGGTGATGCGTTGGCTTTCCCCAAGATTCGCATAGATGCTCATGGCCACGGAAGTCATGTGGCTGGTACTATTGGTGGTAAGACTTACGGTATTGCCAAGAAGGTTGACTTGGTTGCCATTGGTGTCATGAATCTTTTGGGCAGTGGAACAACTTCGGATATCATCAAGGGCCTTGAGTTTGCTGTCAAGGACCATCAAGCGAAGGTGGCTGCTAAGCAGAAGGGATACAAGGGAGCTACAGTTAACATGTCTATTGGTGGAGGTGCTTCCCAGGCGTTGGATTTGGCTGTGAATGCTGCCACTGCCGCAGGTTTGCACATTGCTGTGGCTGCTGGTAACGAAAACCAGGATGCTTGTGATGTTTCTCCAGCCAGAGCAAAAGGACCAATAACTGTTGGTGCTACTGACAATGCTGATCAAAAAGCCGACTTTTCCAACTGGGGAAAGTGCGTGGATATCCAAGCACCAGGTGTGGACATTGAATCTGTTGGTATTTGGCTGGATACTCAAACCATGTCTGGTACTTCCATGGCCACTCCTCACGTTACAGGATTGTTGTCGTACTTGTTATCCTTGCAACCCGAACTCGACTCGGAATTCTCTGTTGAGAACCTTGTCACTCCAGCCGAGTTGAAGAGAAGGTTTATTAAGTTTGGAACTCACAATGTTATCAGTGGACTTGACTATGAAAGTCCTAATGTTCTTGCTTACAATGGAGCTGATCACGATCTCTCCAAGTTCTGGAGTCTTTAAAGTGATGGAGAAGACTGTTGCAGGAACCAGCTGTCTTTACAACTGAATGTAGTTTGAATTCATTAAGCTGTTTGTGGTTTCTTTGAGTCAGTAAAAATTAACCACCATACTCAAGTACATAAAAAGAAAAAGAAAAAAAAAATATGTTGATTTCGTGAAGTTTCATTCAACATTTTAAGAAATAGTTTGAATCTAACACTTTTGTTTGACAACGAAAAGGATAGGTCTTTTCTCCAAGGAAAAACTCGCTTGTATATGTCTGTGGTTTGGAGTTAGAATATAAAGAGGCTGGTAAGTGTTTCGGATGTATCCAGCAAACACTGGCTAGTGGCTTTAATTGGCCTTATTCCTTCCCTTTTTAGAGAAAACTATGGTTATAATCAGTAATGTGGATTTTTGGTAAAAGCAAAAGAACCACTAGGGAACGGGCAGCTAAAAAAAAAAAAAGAAAAGAAAAAAGGGTATAGATGGAAGTCAAGTAAGCAATTTTAGCCAGTGAATCTTCTACAAAGCCGGAAAGCCCTTCTTGAATAAATTTCATTCTTTAGTTTTTTATTGTGAGTGACCTTTCTCGCATGACATACGTTTTAATAATAAATGAGTCAAAAGAATGCGCAAAGAAACTCCCCACAAAATATGAACATCTAAACATAATTAGTCACAATCACTACCGGTAACATTATAGTGCATGGCACAATTGTTTTTGTTTCATTTCAACAGTAGCAAGCTTTAAAATGTGGTCCAGAAATATGGTTTGGCTGGGCTGGCCCTACCGACACCATCTTTTTACGGTCTGGCAAACGTAACTATGCCCCGAAAGATATCCCCACCTTTTGGCCGTCCACGTTGAACCGCTTTGAGGACTAAAGGCGGGAAGAATATAGAATATGTCGGAGAGAAAACTAAGAAGAAACAAAGTAGAATACACGGTCACATTACTTCAAAAACTTTTATGGATATGCTTTATGGCAGAGTGCGACCTAATTAGCAACGAAGGCACTTTCGGTGCCAGTCATGTTGGTTGGATGGTGGAACAAGCTTTGATTACCACCCGACGCAAAATTGGATGGAAAGAGGGAAAGAAAAAAAGAAAGTCGTTGAAAAAAACAGAGAAGAGTCGTATTAATAAATCATAAGATTAGCAGCTCTTGGCCGCAATATATTGGTTCTGTACAGCGTGTTTAAAAGTAGCCACACACCGCAGGATGGCTCGAACCCAAGCAATTGTCACTGCCTTTTTGAGTAGAATTATACCAACTTTAAAAAAGAATGAGAACATTCCCTTCTTTCAAAATGATACTTAAATGAAAAGTTAAAATCATCCCTTTCCCTATACACCAAATTATCTAACCGACTCTGGAAGTCTAAAAAGAAAGGGTAGCAAGCATAGTATGCCGAATCTCTGCATTGCCCGGGCTACAGCCCGCAAGTGAGTTGTGATCTTGCGGCCAGTGTAGACACAAATAGTACAGTAGCAATTTGCTTTGAATTGAATTGCAGTTTTGTTGGGAAATTTTCTGCAAAGTATATAAAAACTCCCTAGTACATTCAATGAGGTGGTAGATATTTAGTCATTTCTGGAATACTAGAGTACTTTCAAGTCTACACTTTCCCCTACACGTCTTTTGGTTGCATTTTGAAAAAGAAGACACCCCACACAATGGGAACTTCCAGATTACGGTTAGGTTTCTTTTTCTTTATTATCTTGGCATCGACAAACGCCTTGCTCATTCCAAGTTTGAAGAGTAATAGAGTCCTGGACAAAGACTTCAGCCTCACACGCCAGATCATTGATGGGGACTTTGAACTTGATGTACCACATTGTCGCCAAAAAAGACCTCATCATGTTACAAGAGATCTTCTGTATTCACCCCTATACATTGTCATTCTCAAAGAAGGATTCAGCAGCGAAGATTACCATGCACATGATGAATGGGTAACTCAGCAGGTCCACGCAATGAAAAAGCGTGGCCTTCTTCAAGATAACCTACAGTCTTTTGAGATTCTGTCCTTGAAAGGTTATTCGGGATACATGCCATCAGAATTGGTGGATACATTGCGAAATAATACCATGGTAGACTTTATCGAGCCGGATTTGCAAGTATATGCCAACGAAGTAGAAATCCAAGATAATGCCCCTTGGGGCTTGGCTCGTATATCTCAACGACAACCTTTCCATCACAAGTACATCTACGATGACGAGGGAGGGAAGGGAGTTACTGCGTATGTTTTGGATTCAGGCATAAAGCCAGAACATCCAGATTTTGAAGGAAGAGCTCTATGGTCCAACGTATTGGGGCTATCACACCAAGACGAGAATGGTCACGGTACTCATGTAGCAGGCACCATCGGAGGCAAAACTTTTGGCATCGCGAAAAAAGTTACTTTGGTGTCCATCAAAGTCTTGGATTCAAAAGAAGGGGGTCATGCTTCGGGTGTCATCAAGGCACTCGAGTTTGTTGTACAAGACCATCAAGCAAAAGTGGCCGCTAAACAAAAAGGTTATAAAGGAGCGACGGTCAATTTATCTCTTGGTGGCGATGTTTCCGAAGCCTTGGACTTAGCTGTCAATTTTGCCACTGCAGCTGGTGTCCATGTAGTTGTTTCTGCCGGGAACGAAAACCTGGATGCATGCGGCGTGTCTCCGGCAGGGGCAACTGGGCCAATAACAGTGGGGGCCATTGATTACTATGACCATAAAGCCGGGTTTTCTAACTGGGGGAAATGTGTGGATATCCAAGCACCTGGTGATCAGATCCAGTCCCTGGGGGTCGAGTGGAACAGTCGACCCAGGTCTGGGACCTCCATGGCTGCTCCCCATGTCACTGGCTTGATATCTTACTTTTTGTCTTTACAGCCTGAACTCAATTCAGAGTTTTCTGCGGAACACCTTATCTCGCCAGCCGAGATGAAAAGAAAGTTAATCAAGTTCGGAACTCGCGACGTCATCAGTGGTCTTGATTATTCGACTCCTAACATTCTTGCGTACAACGGTGCAGGTGGTGACATTTCGGATTTTTGGGACTCCTGAATCGTGCTAAAGTACTGCTTGTGATGATAACAAACCCCTTTAACTAGTTTTGATTTTGAGTTGTATGCCTTCTGTGAAGAATAATCCATAGGTGTGAGCGTTCTCTATCCGCCTCGGGTACCACGCCATATTCAAACATGAAAAAGTTTAAATCTTTCTTTTTTTCCTTCTCATCAACATTGGGGGAACCATGCTAGGTACCTTCAAAGTCTTTTCTTCTTGAAAGAAGTCCTTTTTCAGACCAACATGTAAAATATGATCCTCATATTCCACACCTTCAAGTGCGAAACCAGCCTTTCCTGTGGACCTGACATCTTCAAACTCCACTAATGCCATTTTCTTGCTGGGCTTTAGCGATATTTTGCTTACAGGGCCAACCTTATCCTCGATGAATTTTTGTAACTGTGCCTCCGTGACGGTCTCATTGATGTTATTGATGGTAATAGTGGTTTGCTCTTCAAATGCCAGGGATTTCTTATCTGAGTGTTTTTTCGGCCTCACTGAAGATATGTCAATTTCTCTTTCATCGATTGTGGCTTTCCCTTGAGCCAAGGCCGCAGCAGCAGATGCTTCAGTAGCAAAAGTAACGAACGCAAACCCATTATTGCGAAATCCTTTGGACTTGCTTGTCTCGCTCAAAGGTAAATGGATACTAGCTACTTCACCCCACTGCAGGAAATACACGCGTAAGGAGTCTTCGGTTGTCTGCTTGAAGTTCAAGTTGTGAAGATGGATTTGACGCTCCGGAGGGGCAATGTCTCTGGGTTTTCTCAAGGTTGGGTTTGAGATTTCGGCTTGTAACTCATGGCCCTCCAAAATGTGCCCAGTAAGTTTTTCTCTCACCATAGACGCAGTCTCCTCGTCTGGAAAATCAGCATAGAAGAATCTGCGTTCCTTGTTATCTCTTTGATAAGGCAAGCGTAAGGCAATCGGGCGTTTACCGGTGAGTTGAACGATCATATTTTGAATATCCTGGGAATCATAGCTCAGGGGATAATTTGTGGCCCAGACCGTTGTTCCAAAGATTCTCTGGATTTGCACCGGAATACCCGATAGCGGCTTGAACTGTCTGGTCAAACACGATAAGACCTCTTGTTCAGAAGCTAGTTCCACCACAGCGAAATTCTTTTCAAGATCGCCGCTTTGATCAGCAATTGTTATCGATAATGGGTCTGCATATCCAGTCAAAAATCTCTTGATAATTTCCTCATTGACACCTTTAGCAAGCGGGTAAATCTTCACTCTGAATTGCTCTCTGCTGCGACTTGGTTCGCTATCGTCAGTAACGGGCTGTGACTTCACCTTTTTGAAGTCTGGTAACTGGGAGTAATCAGCTTCTTCTTCTTCTTCTTCTTCTTCTTCCTCGCGAGGTCTCGAGTTTACCTTCAGTGCGGAATTAGATAAAGGTCGAGGCAGCAATTCGGCTTTTTCCAGCTTTTTCTGCTGCATTTTTTCATATTCCGAACATAGCCTAACCATCTCTTGAAGTTTTTCATGCACATAAGAAAGCGACATGGTTTTCACCAGTAGACGCAAATATGTATCTGCTTTTATAAGCACCGACCATGGATCGTCAAAATTGCTGAGTTGGCCTTCCAAGTTCTCAAGCATTGATGATTTAGCAGAAGTCAAATTGTTGCGCTCAAAGAATTCAATGGCGGTTATCCACGCCTCTGCACAATGCTTGTTCTGCTCCAAATATTGAGACGCCATCAAGCCACTTTCTTCAATTGCTAGCGAGACAGGCGTATTCTCACTGGCTTCCTTCTTAAATGAAAATACTTTTTCGAGAATGTTTAGGCACAAGCTAACGATATTGTGATCATTAGGAAAAGCCTTGCACGTGGAATGTAAATCGGTAATGAACTTGTGAGAGAACATAGAATCGTCATGGAGGGCGTATTGTACCGTGACCAAGTCTTTTGCTAACACCGCCGAGTCTGGATTCTTGTTTTTGAAAAGACCCAAGTTAAATGCACTTTTCCGTAGGCTGTGGGCGTCAGATTCCGTACGAAGAGTCCAAGCTACTTCGGAATAGGCCCTCGGATCGGTACGGTAAGCCCTCATCAACAGGATGGCGAAGCGCTGCTTTTTATTGGAGGCAATATTTGAAGTGCTGACCATACGAAGGGTTTGGCTCCAGAGATCTAGCCAGGAGGGGTCGGCTACTTTACATCGAGAACCTGAAAACAAACTGCGACAGAAAATCGAAAAATACGCGGGGTGGACCGAGTTCTTATCGGAATACAAAGACACTTGCTTAATGTAGTTGGCCCATGGTTCTGGCGAATCTGGGTCAGAAGCAATAGCCAGTTCGAGAATTTCGTAGTACCTCAGAGACCGTTCTGTGGCCCGGAGCACTTTACTGGCATCACGCATTATGTGGGTGTATTCTTGGGCAAAGTGGCTAGATACAAATGACGAAAACGAATCGTAAGTTTGCTGAATCTGTCGGTGTGGTATTTTCAACCGTGCTTCATATAAACCCCGGGCAGCTAGCCAGTCTTGCTTCAGTAGGAGGAAGGCAAGAAACCGATCGAAAATGGGCTGTCCATGGACAAAGTCGTGTTTACATTTCTGATAAGCATGCTGAAGTTTCGTAAGGCTTAGTTCATCCACCCCTATAGAGTCAATGTACTTTAAATAGAATGGTGATGTGGGGTAAACTTCGGCCACCGCATAATACATCATTGACTTCTCCGTGCTTACAAGAGGCGCAGAAAACCCCCGTTCAATTGCAGCTTCCCATTTTTGTATATCATCAGCCGTCAAAGGTTCACGCTCAGATTTTGTTTTCCATACCAATGGAGAATCCAGGAGGGCATTTTCCCCAGCGTATTTGATAAATCTTTCATACACATCATAGCAAAATGGGTCCTTGGAATATTCATTCGCCACTTCTTGTGAAAGTGTGAGGAGTTGTTTTTCCGACATGGCTCAGTTAGGGTTTTCAAGATCTTAGTATGAAGAAAATTTGAAGCTGAAGTTTTTTTTTCCAATTATTTATCTGCTATAAGAAGTCAAACGGAGATAATAGCTTATGGTTTGGCTTGTGAAAATCAACAAGTCCAGGTAGATTGCGTGCATATTGTATATGGACAGAAATGCGAAGGTCCATCAATAGATAATGGGGGCCGGGGTCACTTCAAGTGGTACAATTGAATTAATTGGCACTTTTTTTTGGGAAATTCAATCCAGTGTAGTTTTTCTAGAAGATGAGTATTGCTCGAAAAGCTTTCAGAAACGAGAGCCAGGATTATCTTTTGTAATTGGAGTTGGTGACCCAGAGGAATTGGCAACCTCGGTATGGTATACTACTAGGAGATGCGCGGTGAGAGATGAGCATCGGAGAATAGTATTTTCCACCGTAGAGATCTCGACAGATTCAAATAAAACATAATTCAAGACAAAACCGATCACACGTACCAAAGGAAACGCGTTGTTTTATATCGAGATAAATTGGACAATTTTGCTTTACTCCTTCGTTTTTCAAGACACACACCCACACACAATCTGGGACATACTCTTATCGCCCAACATATAACTACATCGCACTTCTAAAGCGACCGAATCACATAAAGTCACAACAATGAATGCCAGCTCGTACCTCCGCTCATATGGATGGAAAGAGGGAGAAGCCTTAAAGAAGGGAGGCCTCAAAAAGCCAATTTTGGTCAAGCACAAGAAAGACAATAAAGGATTGGGCTCAGACGTGAACGATGCAGACATGTGGTGGGAAAGACTTTTTGATGGCCAATTGAAAAATCTTGAAGTGACGTCAAATGAAAACGGAGTATCGGTCAGCCAAAACGAGGTTGAGGTGGCAAACCATATGCGTAAGGCCAACCTGCCACTTTATCGTATGTTTGTCAGGGGCGAGGGTTTGGCTGGTACTGTTGGGAAGACGGAAAATGCTCATGTGAAGAGTATACATATTGAAGCCACCGAGGTGATTGACAAAGTGGCTGAAAGTCTAAGCAGCGTGAAGAGTGAGGAGGTGAAACAGAAGAAAGAGAAGAAGGATAAAAGAGAAAAGGATAAAAAAGACAAGAAGGATAAAAAAGACAAGGATAAAAAAGACAAGGATAAAAAAGACAAGAAGGATAAAAAAGACAAGAAGGATAAAAAAGACAAGAAGGATAAAAAAGACAAGAAGGACAAGCTGAGCAAAAAGTCCGAGCATGATACATCTAAAGAAGTGAAGCTGAAAAAAGTTAAAAAGGACAAAAAGAGTGCCAAAGAATCCTCAAAGAAAACTCGTGAAAAGACTCATAGAAACTCGCTTGACTCTGCCGATGCAGACAAGAAGTCCTCAAAAAAGAGAAGCCTAGACGATGACAAAGAGAAAAGAAAACGGAGCAAGTCCTCATAGAATATTTCTTGCTTGCCCTAATTTATATGGTATGGGGTATAATGTTCACACAATGCATAAACTAATCGTTTTTTTCTTATTTTGATATTAGCCTTGGTTAAACTTGTGGCCATAGTCTTTCAATATAATGAGTGTGCAAGGAAACTGACAATCTCTGTTACTCCCCAACATTATGGACTAATTCTAACAGTAGCTTCTCTTTTTGTATGCATCTGGAAGAAAAACGTTAAAGGGTTTTAATAACTATTAGACCCCAATAAGAGAGCTCTTTCTCGGATCCTGCTTTGTATCTGAAATAGTTTACTCACTGCTACTGGTCGTTCAAGATCTCCTGTTTATCATATTTTGAGCATTGAACTGTAATTTGTGTAAGCCTGTTGTTTCGAAAAAGAGCATTTACTTCACCCGAATGTTTTCTTTCAATGTTCTTCAAAATTGCTGTTTAGGAAAGTGAAATCTTGAATACACTAGAGGGATGCTTCGGGTGTTCTCACTAGTCTTAGACATTATAATATGATCTGTGATTAAAGTGTATCAAATTTGCATTGGTGTTTCTGGACGTCGACACATTGTTGTAAGTTTCTGATACAACAAGAGCCTCCTGAGAGATCAATCATAGGAGTTAAACGTTTGGTAAAAAATCGTAGCTATGGTGGTGAAAACCGTGGCTATGGTGGTGAAAACCTGTAGGAACTGACTTCTCTCAGTCTTATTCTGTCTATGTTATAAAACAACACAACATCGTTTAATGTGTTGCTAAATTCTGAATTTGATGTATTTCCCTATATTTACTTAACGCAAGTATTAAAGAGGTAAAGACAAGTTTTTTTTTTCCTGTGACCTTACAAGAAAATACAAGAATATCAAAAATAAATTAAAAGAACCATCGAGCCTCAAGGTGCGGCTTTTCCTCTGATTTCCTTTCCTTTGATACTCAACTCCTACAACATTGATAATCCGACACAGCCATTATTCTGTACTTTCAACTTTGATTACCATTTATCTAAAAGAGTCTCACAAGATCCAGAAGTCACGTCCGAACAGAAAAGAAAAAAAAAAAGTACTACCCTTCCCTTCCACAACGACCTATAATTTTTCCAGGAAACTATAAGCCAGGTCGCGTCGGTTATTCAGGTCCAGCCACACTAGTCCCGGTTATCTTCTCACAATACCGAAACGCACTGCGCACTGAGTTCATATGGAGGGCCGAGGTACACCTCCACTGTATCTTATCTGTAAGTACTTTTCTTTATGACACGCAAATGGAGGACTTTTCAAAGGCCACCGTGCTAGAAAAAGATCTGTCCTTGGAAAATATACATACGAAAAAACTTCGACCCCGTCAATTTGTGAAGTTAGCCGCTTTGGCTGCAGCTGTGCTTTTCTTTAAACACACGATTTTGAAGTGGCTCATTATCACTATCCTTGGATCGGTATACATTTTCTGGAAAATTCTCCAGGCCAGAACCACTCCAATCTTGCCAGTTTTACCCGAACCTCGAAAATTCTGCTTCCTTGCTAAAGACAGATGGCTTCAGGAAGTTGCTAGTTTGACGGTAGACCCAGATTTGCTTGCGCAGCCAGCCATTGAAGATTCACTAGCCATTTCACAGGCATTGTCCAAATTGACTGACCTGATCCTACGGGAATTTGTCGATCTGTGGTTCACAAAGATATCCTCACATTCCCTCTTCCAGGACTCCATCCGTCTTGAGCTCAAACACGTTTTTGCCACTATTGGGTCTCGCATGGCGGCCTTGGATGTGCCGAACGTACTCGTACACAAAATAATACCCCTTGTGACCGACCATTACGCCCACTTCACATCAGTGCCACACTCATACGACTCTTCTTACTCTCAGGAAAGTAAACTAAATGTCGCCCGGAGCTTCAACAAGGGTAAAATCCACGAGGGCGTGACAATGGCGCCGCCTGGCTCCGAGGCAAGGATCAAAGAAAAGGATTTCTTGCGTAAGAAAATCCAAGCTATCCTTCCTCTTCTTCTCTCTCTGCAAGAACGGTCCAATAAAATCGTGACGTTGCTTTTGACCGAGATCCTCGCATGTACGGTGTTGACAAACGTGTTTACAGTACTCTCAGAGGGTGACTTCTTCAACCAGATGATCGTCAAACTCGTGGGTGCAAATTTACAGCATAGAAACCAGGTTAAGCGGCTTCGTGAGGCTCTTCAACAACACACTACGCAAAGCCTGGATCATACCACTCATAGCGGAGATTCAACTTTGCTCCCCACCTTGAAATCGCCCATTTCCCCTAATATTGTGACAGCCTGGAAGACTTATATCGCCAAATGTGTATCTGAAGATGAGCTTGGCCGCCTTAAGCAGGTGTTGAACGAAAAGAAGGTTTCTCTTGACCCAAATAACGAGACATACCAGCAGGATATATCTGCTATTTCAAATATCCTTTCAATGATTCCAAACTCTTCTCAAGCATCTCCAAAATTCCAGAATTTGGAGACTGTTCTCGCAGAGCCAAAGCACGCGGCTGTATTTCGGGAATTTCTTCGAGGCTTGAAGCACGAAGCCGAAGTAGATCTCTGGCAAGACATTGAGTTGATGCGAGCGCCCCTAGAAGGCACAGAATCCTCGGAAATCCCGCTACTATTGGAGTTTTCCAACAAAGATGATATCATAAAAATCTACGAGAAGTATTTCACGATGACTGGGTTCAATATTAGTGACCGGGTTAGAATTCCCGTATCGGAATATGTGAAGAATGATGCCCTGCGAGATGCCACTCTGTATCAACAAGCAAGGCTGGCCTTGTTTGAACTACAAAGTGACCTTTTTATCCATATGAAGAACGGCCATTTCAAACTGTTTCAAAACTCAAGCAGATTTGGCGATTTGGAGTCTGCGCTGCCTAAAAAGATGCCTAGTCGTCGGGTCACCTCGACCGCATTCCCTCCCACTAGAAAACACGGTATTGAAAATGCGCCAAGTCTAGAAAATGCTCCGAACCTAGAAAACGATCTGCGCCTGTCTCCGTCAGTTAGTCCAGTCGTCATCGAAGCTGTTGAATCTGCTTTCGAAAAAATCATGAAGACTTCTTCATTTGAGCAGGAAAACAAGCATCTGACTTTTAATCCTCTTGAAGAGTTGGAATCCACAGCCACCCTACTGAAAAAATCCTCACAAGCTTCCTTGTTTGGTGATACCAAGGCTCCTCTTGATACAAGTATGTTTGGGTCTCACAGAAATAGTCTGAACCGGTTATCTGCATTGTTTGAGAACAATAGTGACATGGAATCGGATTCTAACTCCATAATCTCCGAGTCACTTGAATCTGATCTCTCGGAATCCCGCGATATATCGAACCTGGAACTACTTCTTGCAGCACCGGGAGATTTGAGTTTAGCCGAGAAAATCGGCGTTCTCGATCAAGATATTGAGAATCTATCTGAGCAAAATGAAATTCTTCTCTCTCTCTTGAAAAAGGCCGAACTCACCAACAATGTGGCTGAACTTAAGATCCTAAGGAGATCAAACGCAAGTCTTGAGAAAGAGATAAATTCAAAAGAGCTTCAGAAGCAGCAATATATTGTTCAAGAAAATGACAACAGTTTGTACGGAAAGTCAAAGGTGAAGATACAATCGTGCGTTTTTGGTAAAGATGAGAACTTGACCTATGTCATGTATGTGATTGAGGTTCAAAAATACTCAAGCCTGGATCCAAATGAAATTGTCGCAGGGTGGATAGTTGCTCGTCGATTCAGCCAATTCTACAAGCTTAATGAATACTTGAAAAGAAATTACCCCGATGTCAACGAGATCAAATTCCCCAAGAAGAATGTGCCATACTTGAAGTTTCAAAAGGCTCAACAAATCGAAACTCGAAAACCTCTTTTAGAGAAATACTTGCAGGATTTACTAACCATTCCTGACGTATGTTCTGATCCGGCATTCAGATCATTTCTATCGTCGGAGAACTTCAATGTGGGAAAATCACCATTGAATGCAAAAGGGAGAATGGACTCAATCTTCAACCGCTTTTATCAGGACTTGGGAAATGAGCCTCAGCTCAAAGAGGAAAAGTCTCCCCAAGTCAAGCGGAATGAAGAAATGTTGCTCAACATCAAGGAAATGGAACGAGAACTTAAACAATTTGACGAACTTCAGCGCGATGTTGCGGAAAAAGTTCCATTCGTCAAGCCAATTTCTGATTTACTTCTCACGGTTTTTGATTTGAGTAAGTCAAGCTGGTTGCGTGGACGAGCTTTATTGGTTATTTTGCAACAAGTTCTTGGATCAACTATCGAGAGAACATTTACTTCGCAAATCGAACTGAACCTTAAGCAAGAATGGAGAATCGTGGACATTCTCAGCGCGTTGCAAAGCATGCTTTTCCCAAATGGGAAGTTTCGGGAGTCGCCGGAAGTCAGAACAAAGTCAGAACAACTAACCACACGAAAGGAAGCATATACAATCATGCGCATCTTCATGTCCGAAACATGCTCAAAGATTTTCGGTGTCAAAAATACCGATTATGCCAGTCATAACATTTTGGAGATGGTACAGAATGATTATTTGAACAAACATCTAATGTTTGAAATCTTAGACGAGCTACTTCTGGCTCTTTTTCCAGAAATTTCGGACTCTACAGATAAAGTCTAACTTTTTGTATGCATTGCAGCAAATAATATATATATGTACACAGTCAATTTTGGCTCAACTGGCCCAACGCTAGATTTAACCTCATTAACAGTCAAGAAATATGAATCAAATTACTTGAATATCCCAGCGAAAATCAGCGGCTTCGTGGCCGTCAATGATGATGCCAGGGTTTTCTGGAAACTTCTTATTGTTCCTCTTCCTCTTTGGATTGTTTTTGAACAAACTCCACAGCAAGAGCCTTCACACGAGCGACAGCCTGCTCATCGCCACTTTCCTCCTCAAATGAGAGCCATTTGGAGAAGAAAAACTTTGCTTGCTTTCTCGACAACTTCTTCGTAATAACTCTCTCGAACAACGCCTCGACCTTCTCACGGTCACCCTTCTTGATCTCTTGGTCAATGTAAACATTCCACAAATCAGTTCTCTTAGGGGCATCGGTGATCAAACCTTCAAACAAAGATCTACCTTGTTCGGCATCACCCTTGGTGAACTCAAGCTGACCGAACTTTCTAACAACATCAATGTGGTCTCTCTTTGGAAGAGCTTGCAAGGCACGAGCCAACACTTCGTGTGATTCCTCCAGCATGTCACGGTCCATGTAGAAAGAACCACATTGTACCCATACAGACACGTTCTGACTGAACTTTTTGCACATGACTCTGAAGAGCTCTTCGGCTTTCTCAAACTTCTCGGAAAGAACATAAATACCAATCAACTTTTGGTGCATGGTCAAGCTGTCCATGTATTGAACAGAGCGTTGGAAAGCTTCAGCTAATGACTCGTCGCTTCCGAAACTGTTCTCCAAGTTTAGGATAGCAATCCAAATGTTCATCTTTTCCTGCTCTTCACGGTAGTTGATGGTCTTCAAAGCTCTTTCGGCGATCTCTCTAGACTTGTCGATTTCACCCAATTGCAATTGGAAAGACATGTAGTTCATCCAGAGGACCGATGAGTCTGGGTTTCCGACAAGCAAACGCTCGAAATCACCAACGGACTCGGGTGCTCTGGAGTTCATCTCCTGGGTACGGTCCTTGACCTGCTTCTTACCCTTGCCTCTCTTCTTCTTGGTCTGCATGAAATCTTCACCTTCGTCGTCAGAAGATTCATTGTCTTCAGCCTGGTCCAAGATTGAAGCAGTCCAGTCAAACCCGTTGGTAGACAATCCACTCAATCCCTTGCTCTCGCTCTTGGTCTCTGTCTCTTCCTCGTCTTCAGACTCCGAGGCATTGCCTGCTTCAAACGCATCATGCATGACTTCGTCTTCCTCGTCAACTTCGGCCTCAGACTCATTGACAGCGTCGGACATCTCAACGTCGTCATCTGACAAATCAGTAAAGTAAGATGCTTTCATTCCAAGCGAAAGTTGTTTCTTAGATGAATCAATCTTTAAGATCTTGACCTTGACACGGTCGCCCTCGCTGAAGAAATCTGCTACATTTTCGATCTTGTTATCAGAAACTTCAGAGCGGTGACAAAGACCACTAACATTGGCAGTACCATCCAACTTCACAAACACACCAAACTCCGCGACTTTCTTAATACTTCCGTCATAGATTTGGTCGACCTCCAATTCCTCAAAAGTCTTGAAGCTGCTCAAGTCTCCATTCACCTCGCTTTCCTTCAAGGTCATAGTGATACGACCCTCACCTTGACACTGAGAAATCTTACCGCAAACGGTTTGGTATGGCTTGAAGTATTTTTTCCAGTCATTCAATTGCGCGTCAGAAATGTCCGCCACACGAACCAAGGCAAACAACTCTCTGTTTAAAGCCACGAAAAGACCAGTGTTCGAGATGGATTTGATGAAACCCTTCACCAATTTACCTCTTTGAAGATCCTCGATAGATTTGATAGCCTTGTCCTTGGCTTTTTCTTCATTTCTCAAGTTGACAACAAGTCTCTTTTCTCCACTCTCAATTTCCTCTACAGTGGCAAGCACTCCTTGGTTTGGCTTGAAAGCGTCCTCCAACTTTTGGTCATAGTCGCTCAAAGCATCGGTAATAAATGCTCTACCAACAACATCCTTTCCAAACTCCACCAAAACATTGGATTCGGAAACGTAAAACACCATTCCTGGGAGCTTGTCGCCCTTTTTGACTTGAGAGGTGGAAGTAATCACCTGCTTTCTAGCAGACAAAACAACTCTCTGGTGCTTGGCATTTAATCCCTCGGCCCTGAGTCGCAAGGCAGTACCCACAGGGAAGTTTGCCTCAAAGTCTTCGAAATCTTCTGGCTTCTTAGAGAGATTGTACACAAGGACTTCTCCATTGACACCTGGCGCAAGAGACACGATGGCGTGGCCGTATTCATAGCTATCAATGTAAACAGTGACATTCTGGCCGATTTCAATATCTTCCACGGGGGTGGGTTTGTAAGGAGTCGTGCTCTTCAATTGCTTCTTCAAGATAGACAACTCAACCATAGTGTCGTCGGAGAAAGAAGTGTTAGTGGTGAACTTGGATGAACGAGAGTTGAAGTATCCGATAACCTGGCCTTTAATGCGGTCGCCGGTCTTAAAAGTAGCAAGTGGGTTCCTGCGGTCTTGGATTTGACCCCAGTCAGCGAAACACTGACTAACGTGAACTCTTCCAAAGAAGTTATCAGCCAAACGGACTTTTAAGTGGTTACCCTCAATGGACTCAATAGTACCAGAAGTGATTTCACCACAGGCATAGTCGGTAGTAAGCTTCTTGGTTTCATCCACGGGGTTTTTCAAAGTCTTCACCTTGTAGGCATTGGAACTCTCGGTCTCGTTAAGAGAAAGCAAAAATCTCTTGTTCTCATTGTCTACTCTAATCACCTCACAGGCAACAGATTGGAATTTGTAAAAACGCTTCAGCAAGTCTTCAGTAGGATCAGACGTTGCGTTTTTGGGTAACACCAAACCGGTCAACTTACCAGTAAAGCTAACGAAAAGACCCATGTTGGTGACAGACTTGATGAAACCAGATACAAGCGAGCCCACATGGATGTCTTCATAATGCAATGGCAACGTCTCGGTCTTAGCGGCGTTGATCAAGGATTTCTTGGCAGAAACGATAACCGATCTGGTTTTCATGTTCTTCTCAAGAACCAAAACATCCAAGATTGAGCCCACCTTAGAGGATTTGTAGATGATTCTGTTCTCCTCGTAATTTCCATCAGAGAAATGACCGGTGTAAATCAATCCACGCAAGTTGGAGTCCTCCAATTCAACGACAAATGCCTCCTTGGTCTTCTCGACAATGAATGCCTTGACAACACTTCTTCCAGCAACAATCTCTTCGAGGTGTTGAGCTTGAGAGCTACTAAGGTCTGCGGCCTGTCTCAATGTTACCGAGATCTTGCCGTCCTCGGGCGAGAAGGTCAAGACTCTGACAGAAACAGCTTGGCTCTCTCTCAAGTAATCCTTGGCGTTTTCAACAAAAGTTTCTGAGATCTCATTCTTAGGTAAGTATGCTCTCAAGTGACCAAAGAAGGAAACCACAGCTCCACCGGCAACAAACTTCTCCACGATGGCAGTGGTCTTGAAGCCCACAGACAAATGGTTGGTGCTGTAAATGATGGACTCCTCCTCCATGTTAACCAAACTTTTTCTCAACGTCACATAAAGTTTCTTACCATTCTTTTGCAACACTCTTCCCTTAACAGTGCCACCAACCTTGAATTTTCTTTCAGGGTACACCAACTTAATGTCAGACATGTGCTTTGATGGCACCAAGGCTTCGAAGTCACCAAAGAACTTTACAATCAAACCTTTGCCTTCAGGCAAAATCTTGGTCACCTCAGCAGACGAAATATACTCTCCGATAGGAATGTCTTCCGCAGATGCAAACTTCGAGTCGATGACTTTAGGGTTGAAGGTCATGATCAAGACGTTATCGATCTCGTTGAAGCCCAACACTCTGGCTCTGTGTTTGGATCCGATAGGATACTCTATGTTGGCGACCTTTTCGGGGTCGATGTTAGACTTATGAACCTGGCCCACAATCTCGGCACCGGTCGACACATAAATGTACTCGGAGTCGGATCCGATAACAGTGATAGGCTCGTCAAAAACAAATCCAGAGGGGAAAGCTTCAAGGGGTTGTTTGTTGAGCGAAGACTCCAACTCAAAGACTCTGGTGACTTTCGATAACATTAGCTTCTTGACTCCGTCGTTAATCAACACACCAATGACTCTGGCCCTCACGGTCGAACTGATGGCAAAGTGATTCTTGAGCTTGTCGAGATTGTACTCACCCGCATGGGGGAGAGAGAAAGTACCATCGATCATTCCAAACACACGGGCATGCACACCATCCTCGGCAACATCGCTTATAAGGGCATTGACCACAGCACCCGGGTGAATGGCGTCAATGGACGTTATGGTAGAGACGGTGGTCTTTTTGTTGACGTTCTCGTTTTGGGCGGGTCTCAAAGTGACAATTCTCGAGTTCTTGTCTGCGATGGATGCAAGCACAACCTGGCCAGGCTTGAAAGTCAGGATGGAGAGCTCGGCTTTTTTCAATTCCTTCTTTGGCAAGAATCCGGAAAATTTGCTCATGCCCAAACTGAGAACCACACCGTGGTCTTCGATGGATTTGACAGATGCTTGCAAGAAGTTTCCTGGGACCAAGTCCTCTTCCTCGATAGATGCGTTGGTGAGTTGAGGCTCAAGACTAAGGTTGAGGGTCTTCTTCTTCTCATCACCGGGCATCACCACAGCTCTGAGCCACTGGCCAACAGTAAATAAATTGTCCAATTTTGGGAACTCTGGCTTCATCGAAAGCGCAGGCCCCATTGTATTGCTGTCCTCTTCCTCTTCTTCTTCGTCTGAGGATTCCATTGCAGCCTCGTACTTTTCTAGCTGAGCGGTGAGCTCGTCGCTAATGGCTGTGATGGGGATGTGGCCGACCAAATTGTCACCAATGGCCATAGAAATCTGAACCTTGCTTATAGCCACAATTTGGCCAAGCACTTCGGCTCCTGAGTCCAAGTTCTTAAAGTTAAAGTGCTCAACGGGCGCAAGCTCCTCTTCGTCATCACCGGTTTTTTTGCCGGCGGCTCCAGAACCAGATTTTGATTTCTTGGCCTTTTTGCGACTTTTTACCGGTGCATCTTGCGTACTGGAAGCTCTTTTCTTCTCGGATGCTTGTTCGAAAAGAACGTCTTCAGTTGCCTTGTTGGAGATGGTCTTCATCTCCAACGGCGTCAACACGGACGCCCCTCCTCTCGGAAATGCCACTTCACTGCTACTGAGCTTTGTTTTTGCCGGAGCAGAATCCATGTTTAGGCACTATTCTAGAAAAATATGACTAGGGTTTGGTGTGAGAGTTAAATTGGCAATCGAGAATTAATGTGCTAAAGAAAAAAAATCCACCTCAAGGGCATCTGGTGAACGAGATGAGGTGCGGCACGTATACAGGATTATAACATGGCCCGCAGTGATTGACCCCAGTGTGAGAAATACAGATTTGCGGATAAATAGTACGCCCAAGTCAGCTACATAGATGTTGGGTTTTTGTGTATTTTTTTGGATTATTCTATTTTCTTACTGTTACTCTTTTGAAATTATCCCAGACTCTTGGACTGTTTGCCATTAACCTATTTTATGGCATTTCTTTTGATTCTTTAATTTTTTTGAGTATTCTCACAGCCCGGTTGAAACTTTAACTAAGTAAAATCTTTAAGCACTTTATTCGATAAGTCAACTCAGAAAAACCATGATTTATTGATTTTGCTCCCGATTCATCTCTGAAGAATCCAAAGAGGTATATCTGTAAAATCAAGCTAGATTGAAGAATAGAAGAAACTTCATTTCCACACAACTGAAAAGATTTCTACTATCGAACGGATCTTACCATACGTGTTGCGGCTTATCGATATAGAGGTGTAGCAGAGATATCTCGTGTTTCAAGAAGACCACGGTATTCTCGTCAACATAAGATTTGTTTTGGTTTATAGAAAAGCTTTTGGCTGCGGTGATTTCAAAGTATATTTGGGAAGAAATCTTCAAGACTCATGAGTAACCTTCAATTGCAGATCTTTCATTGAATACTCGATATTTTTACATTTACGCAATTATACACCCAGATCAATTCCTCCCATAATCTTTGGTTTGTCGAATCCAAGACTTGGTTGCTCACATGTTTCACGCCTGGCTTCATCATTAATTATGTAGGTACCCCATTTTCCCGTTCGATGACGATAAGGAGTTTATTATCTACAAAACTAAACACATACGTATCTAAAAGTATCTACATCAAATGAATTCCTTCTCTGAATCCTGGAAAAAACTCTGCACGAGTCTTCATGCGGGTAAACCAAGCTTTCAAGGTGAAATTAACTCGAATTAAATGCCGAAGTGATTTCGTTTCCTTCGAGTTTTAAGGAGATTTGAAAAGGGGCTCTTTCAATAAAAAATTGAGGGATCCTCATAAAACACACCCTTCGCACCTAGATATG
>JAJMAK010000288.1:0-21723 GCA_030572615.1 Metschnikowia lachancei | reverse complement strand
TTGTCTGCTTATGTTACCCAAGTTGACAATCTTTTAATTCCTCAACTCACTGTGAGAGAGACTTTATATTACCAAGCTTGTTTAAGGTTGCCTGCTTCGAGTCATAAAAGTATTCCTACGCATCTCAATCAGTTAATGAGACTGACTGGACTTATTGACTGTGCAGATACGCCAATTGGTTCAGAAATAATAAAGGGAATCTCTGGAGGTGAGAAAAGAAGGGTATCTATTGCTATACAACTTCTCGGAAAACCTCAAATTCTCTTTTTGGATGAGCCAACTTCAGGTCTCGACTCTGCCACATCGGCCTCTATCTTGGCGCTTTTGAAGCAATTGGCTCAGTCAGGTACCACCATTATCACCACTTTACATCAGCCAAGTAAAGAGATGTTTGCGCAATTTGATACGTTAACACTTCTTGCTCGTGGTGGACATGTGGTTTATGATGGGACGACTTGCGATCTTCCCCGCTATCTCACAATGATTGGACATGAATGTCCTAAGAACAATAACATTGCTGACTACATTCTTGACTTGCTCTCTGCTGGTTCAGGTGAATCCAACGAACAGTTGCAAGCCAGAATTGCATACTTGATACAACTGTGGGAACAAAATATATCAGCTGATGACCGGAGAACAACTGGAGCATCATACGATCACACAACTATTGCGGCTTCTGAGGATGATACAATTGTTGCAGCTTCTGAAATAGATTTTGGCAGAAAAGCGGGACCACAAATACCTTGGTACATCTTGTTTAAGACAGTGTGTATGAGACAATTCGTTGTGTCGTACCGTGATGTGGATATTATGATGGCTCGTCTTTGGACAGTGGTCATACTAGGATTGATCTTTTCCTTGTTTTTCGCTCCGCTCAAGCATACTCAATCTGGAATTAGCAATAGGCTTGGGCTCACGCAGAGTATTGCAAACGTATACTTTTGTGGGTTGGTGAATAATCTCTCGATTTATCCATCTCAGAGAGACTTATTCCACCAAGAGTATAAGGATAAAACTTATGGAGTTGCCATATTTCACAGTGCATACTTTTTGGTGGAGATTTTCTTCGAAATCATTCCAAGCGCTTTCTTCTCAACGGTGGTAGTTTTCATCATTGGGTTACCAAGAACTTGCGAAATGTTTTTTTCTCTCTTTCTTTGCACAGTTTTTGCCATCAATTGTGGAGATGCTGCAGGGATATTTTTCAACAGTATTTTTACACACATGGGTTTGGTGACAAATCTTGTTATGAATATGTTCACCATTGGTGTTTTCATGGCTGGAACCATGTCTTTGCAAATGCCTAAGTTTTTCCGTGCGTGGAATTATCTCAACCCAACAAAGTATCTTGTGCAAATTTGTACAAATTTGGGCTTCAGGGATGCGAGGTTCAAGTGTTCGCGTGGTGTGGTGTGCTCGTTGACTTCTGGTAAAGCAGTTCTTGAGGAATATGGGCTAGAGGCTGATGTTAAAATCCTGATCATTGCCTTAGTTATGTGCTTGGTAATCTACAGAGCGGTGTCTATCACGACATCATATGTGAGAGTCAAGTGGTTCTGAGATCTCAATGGAGGCAACCGATGCAATGCAATGCAATTCAAAGACTTTATATAAACATTTATTTGTTTCTTTATGATACTATCTTTATGTACTAAATCAATTTATGACTTTTTTTATTATGTTTTTTTATGAGTGTTTTCATCACGAATGTTTTCAAAAAGTAGCACGTTTGGTCTTACAGTAGATGCGAATACTTCCAAATGTCGCGGGAGATGAGACATGTGCGCGTTTCTGCAAGTTATCAGTCTCTTTGAAAATTGGAATAAAGAGACCAGTTACATTCGGTAGCACATAATATATAAAAGTCTCAAACGGCTATTTCAGCAAATAATGAGTCTAAGTCATTCAGTTGATAATAATGTGGTTCTACGATCCATGTTCAGGGATATTATGCGATGGTTGAGAAGAATCCGTCACCAAGCACCTGTCCTTCAAAAGGAAGATCTTTGTTCTAGTGAGTTCGATGCCGAAGTTAAAAAGGCCACCATAGACAAGATTCAATATCGAGATTACTTGGTTTCGGAAATCAGACACACCGTTTTCCAAAAGTTCTCTTCGGTACCGAGAAATTACAAGGATCATGCTTGGCACAGCAGGCTTTGGCAGGGACACAACCTTGTGGAAAAGATGAGTGCAATTTGTGAACAACCACGCAATCCAACGTCGTGGAAGGAACTTGTTGAAGTGGTTCTTGACGAAAGGAATTTTCAACTACGAAAAAGCAAGTGGACTCTTGATTACAAGGCTAACAAAAAAGCCATAGATGAAGGACACTTGAAAGAGATGCATCCTCTCAGTGCCAAACGCTTATTATCGAGACAAAAGAGGGAAGCATCTAAAGTGGATTGCACGACTGACAAGGGCTTCAAAAAATGCCTAGCAGAAAGCAAGGCCAATGCGTCATGGGTGGTGAGAAACTACTTGAAAAGATTGCAGCTAACAGATAAAATCCCCAATCCTTATAAACTACCTTATGTTTCTGATAGTATGCATCAGCAAGCTCTTCAGCTTCCAAAAGTGGTCAATCTTTTACCTGGATCGACCAGAGATACTGTTTTGGAGTCGGCTTATGATATGGATTATGTGGAGTCCATCATCAAACCCGAAATCGAGTATCTATTAAACAAGAAACACTACTTAAACAAGTACCAGGATATCGTCAACAAAAAAGGGCCATATAAAGTCCAGATCAAGAGCACAAATGCTGGAATCATGCCAGTTCACTTCATTCGCTCACCTGTCAAAGATACACTTCGGATGAAGAACATTGCCATTGATGTGAAAAGGCTGACTAGACTGATCCGCAAACAATTTATCTGGAAATTGGACTCTTCTCAAGCCGAAAGTATTTGCGAAAGAAAAATCGGGGACGGATTCGCCGTCAGAGGCTCAAAAGGCTATTCTGTAGATGAGGTGATGTATCCAAAGAGTCACCACAAGGATATTGCGTCAAAAGAGGCTGCGTGGGAGTTTTTGATCAAGTTGGAGGAATTGAAGGCCAAATATGGAGCTAAAGTTTTGCAGGAAGAAAAACTTCGCAGTCAGCTAGGAAAGGTCCGTCAGCTGATCGTTCAAGGCTGGATTTCCCCGTTGAATACTGCCTCGGAAGCAATTGACCAGGAAGTCGAGCTGTACTTCCAGAAGTATAAGATTACGGAAAATAGCTCTATATGGAAGAGAAGGGCTGTTTTGCAGATGCGGATGGACAAAAATTATCAGAGAACTTCAAAAAAACTCGGAAAGCTAATAGAGTTATTGCAGAGAGATGGTGTTTGCTCGCACTCCGACTTGTTTTACCGAAGCAAGGGTTCTGTGTGGGTAAATGGGAATCAGATTCCTGAAAAAGAAAGAATTCTAGGTGGGAAATCCTTGGGTGATTATCTCGAAGAGGTTGGCCTCAAGGGCTACAAAATGGGGTACGAATTCAAGAAAAGACTAAACATATGCTGAATGAAAATGTTTATCAGGCAACGACATGAATTACGGAACCCAATAACCATCTCTAGGTAAATCATAAAACTATCTTCAGTGGTTGAAAAATTCGTAAAACTCATTATTGTCTATATAGTAGAAACGCACTCGCATGAATCACATTATAGCTGGTCTCACACCACGTATCCACCGTAACACCGGTCATTTGTAACGTATCCCTCCACTCCCTTGGCAGCAGATTCTGTGGTTTCCTCCTCGGAATCAATTACTGGCTCAGTAAATTCAGGGCTCTTATTCTCGATGATGTCGAAATCTTCAATCAATTTGACCAAGTCTGCAGTCTCGTTGTCGCCATCAGCAACGGATAAGCCATTCATCATGGCAATCACATCCCCCAAAGACTTTCCTTGTTGTTTTAACTCCTTGTGTTTGGCCAATACCTCTTCCAAACACGTAATGTTGTTTTCGTACCAGACTCCACTAGTATTTGCAAAAGGTGGCACATCCATAATACTCTTTCTTGAGATGAGTGATTCCAGCGAAAGCTGGTTGCGGTAAAAAAGCGATGCTTGATAGTGTTCCTTGCAACAGTATTGCGACAAGTAGGTATTGGGAAGAATTATTGATGGTTTCCTGTTGTAAATTTGAAATTTCGTTGACGTTTCGAACGCACCAGCAACGCTCGACGATCTTCGTACCTCGCGCTTTGGTAATTGGCCGCAAAGAAGATACCCGCATTGGTGCTCGATATTTTTTTCTTCAACGAGTTCGTCATAAAGTTGTGGAGTTAAAAACCTACTCAAAAACTTGAGAAGTGGTATATCGACACAGTAATCCAATACTAGTTCCGCGATCTTGAGCTGTAGCTGAGATGACTCGGTAGGTGAGAGCAACTCCTTACCCGATATCGGGCCTAAATGTTTGATAAAGTCTTCAACTGTCAAGGTATCCATTTTTCGGTAGCTTCTTATTAAGATTAAATGATACCATATAAGTTGCCGATGCTTTGGTGGTAACTTGTTTGTTGGGGTTTTCGTGCAATCTATCGGACCCATTTGATAATACTGTTCGATTTAATGTGTTCCTGCATACACTCGATGATGGAGTGGAGGGAAAACTACAACTGTGGGTAACCGATATGGCGAGTGCTGCGTCTCATGATCTCACGCTAGCTGGGCATAACAGAAATCCTCTAAAAGTTATACAAACAAGAAATTAGAGAGGAAAGAAGCAAGAGGAAAGAAAAAAAAAAGATCAAGCACATTACCTCATCACACCAAAATATCCCACATGTCTATCCCCAACCAATCACTGGCCGAATATGCCAAAATACGACACCGTGGAAGCACATCTTCTATATTAAGCAGTTCAACAGAGCCAAATCACATGTCCACTATTTCGGGCACCGCTTCAGGTAGTGACCGTAATCGGTCCCGCTCGTCCACTGCAAGTGTTTTTCTCGATTTCATTGACGATGAACCTAGACAAGAGGCCGATGGACAGAGACCAAAGCAGAGACTTCTGTCCCTTTATCGTCTCTTAGTCCTCGAGCTAAATTTACCTGGAAATGAATCCACAAAGATGAGCTCTCCTGGAAACAGTGACGAGATCGACAAGGCGCAAGAGCACTTGACAAATATGGTGAAGGTTCCCTTCTATTTAGAAAAGTTCATCTTCTTTGGGCTTCTAGTCTGTTTGAACGCTTTCCTTACGTTGTTCACTTTAGTTCCGCTCAAAATCGCCATCGTATGCTCCACAGCCCTCAGGGATTACGTACATTCCCCACAGCGGAGCCTTTCCATTCTCATACGAAAGCTACATTTTGTTAAGCGTGATTTGATCACGTTGCTTCTTATCATATCGTCAGTTGCCCTCTTGTCTACTCCATTACTCGAGGTGTCTAGACTCTACCATGATATCCGAGGCCAAGCCCATATCAAATTGTATGTGATGTTTGGCGTGTTGGAAGTCACAGATAAACTCTTATCCAGTATTACACAGGAGGTGTTCACTATGCTTGTGGGGCTTCCATTGACAAATATGACGTCAAGGAAATTTGGAAAGCTCATTTTTTGCTCGCTTGTTGCTTTGACGTTCTTCGCGTGTCACTCATATGCCCTCATCTACCAATCAGTTGCTCTTCATGTGGCCGCAAATTCTTACTCCAATGCGCTTCTAGCATTGTTACTCTCCAATCAATTCAGCGAGCTTAAAAGTGCCGTGTTTAAAAAGTTTGAGCGCGAGGGCTTGTTCCAAGTAACCATGTCTGATCTTACCGAGCGTTTCCAACTATCCATCATGCTTTTTGTTATTTCTTTACGAAACTTGTCTCAATTAAGCAGTACTCAATTAGGCTTGATTCCAGATAGTTGGAAGTCGTGGAACAAATGGTTCGGTGCTATTTTTGGCCCTTCGGTGGTTGTGCTTGGCAGTGAGATCATGGTTGATTGGGTCAAGCATTGCTACATTAATAAGTTCAACCTCATCAGACCAAGAATCTACGAAAACTTCCTTTATGTTCTCAGCTCCGATTTCAAAGAGGTGTTCACCTCCAACTCAAAACTCTCCACGCTGCATGAGGTTTCAGACTACATCATTTTGACCAAGAGAATAGGTCTTCCCATAATATCACTCACCATTTGCTTTTTAAGAATGGCTCTCAAGGATATGAGAGTATTCTTCTTGCCCTCTTCCGCACAGCTCCTGAACATTCTATCAAGTGCTGTATTAATCATTTTGACATTCGTCGTTTTGCTTGTGACGAGGCTTCTATTGAGTTTATGGCTCTTAAAATGGACTCGATATATAAGGCATTCCCATGAAGCATACCAACAACGCCTCAAGTCGAAACAAAGTCTGCCCGCCCCAGCTTTAAGGCCAAGTGATAAACTAATGAACATTCTCCCTGCCCACGGAGATCATACTTCCAGTTCAGTAGATGAAGACCGCACTGACCCTCAAAATTATACCAGCAGTTCTCCGCTTGAATCAGACTTAATGTTACAATTTTCATCTACTTTGAAGGACACTGATATAAGTCTGGCCCTCCTGGAAGCTGTAGTTGAGGACTGTTACAATGATGACCATTTTGCATCTCCAGCTGAATCAGAAATTGAGTATTCCTTTCTTCCTGGGATCCCAAACACAGAGTCATCATCCATCAACCCAACTACAAGATCCTACTTATACGACTTTGGTGAAAATATTCCTCCCACACTTGAAGAGAAGAGAAATGCCCAGTTAATTAAGAAGAAAACCAAACCCGCGAATACCCACGAAGATTTCGGTATTGATTCTCTTCACAAAGTAAACAGGTACGAAATGTCGAGCAAGAAAATATGGTAAATGGGTTATCTAAGTGCCATAGGCCTAAATATTCAATATGCATTTACAAATAATCACTCTAAAACTATGTACAAAGGTGCCCTGCACCATTAGCGACTCTTAAGTAGTTGCTCTTTCATCATTGAGCTAATATAGTTCACTGTTTGTGGTCTTGGTCTCTTTACGTTTGCTGCAAAAGCCAAGCATCCCGTGAGAAGGGCCAAGGCACCTGCCTGGTGGGCAGCAGCAAGAGGGATTGGAACCAAGTAAATCAAAGTGGAAATTCCCAAAGTAACCTGGAGAGTCACCAAGCCCATAACCCCGTGGAATATGCGCTTAGCATGATTAGGGATGATGGCCTTGTTCTTGTTGACATAAATGTGTCCTGCAAGAACAGCAAAGAAGGTGGAAGTGGCAAGTATTCTATGCACCAATTGGACAGTGGTTGGGTTTTCAAGAAGGTTTCTCCACCACAAGTCCGATTGATCTTCTTTTCTAGCAAACACTGGAGACATGAGTTCTCCGCTAGAAGGGATGTAGTCGTCGCCCATGTGGGGGAAAGTATTGTAGATTAAACCTGCATCAAGACCTGCGACCATACCACCACTCATGGCAGTAAGGTATGTCAAAGCAAGAAGCCCCAAACTAATGGATCTTGTCCTATTAAGTGCGGTGCTGTTTAATGTCGCGAGAGCCTGTGTGACTTTTTGAGGGTTGGTTTTCATGCTCTTGACCCAACGGTTCTCGTTAAGAATTTCGAAGCCTGTCCACAACACACCTAAATACATGAGAAATGCAGCGCCCAAATGCGTGGTAAGTCTATATTGGGAAACTGTTGGTTTGGAATTTCTCTCGGCAAGTTGTTCTTCGTCCAAACCAGACTTCACCATCCACCAGCCAATGGCACCTTGTAATCCTAACAAACCAGTCAAACCTACCACTCTTTTTGAGACAGTAGTACTAAACTTTCCCGTTTTCCAGAAATATATAGCAGGCAAAATGAAAAACATTCCGATACAACGGCCCAAGAAACGATGACCCCACTCCATACTGAAAATGAACTTAAACTCATCCAAGGTAATATGAGAGTTAAGTTGCTTGAACTCGGGGGATTCTTTGTATTTCTCAAATTCTTCCTGCCATTCATTCTCGTTGAGTGGGGGGATCGAGCCAGTTACTGGTTTCCATTCGGTGATAGATAACCCTGATTCAGTCAACCTGGTCAAGCCTCCAACAACAACAATACCAAAGATTAAACCTGAAGTACAAACCAACCAATATCCAGCAGCTTTACTCGAAATAGCAGGATAAGCTTTTTTTACTGCTTTACTGGTTAATCCTTTAGAGCCATTCGTTGCAGAAACTGGCATGGCAACGGAGCTGGAAGAATATGGTCTAGAGAAGCGAAAATTCAGAAACATCTTTGTTAAGGGCATAGTTCTTGGTCTAGCTAGGCTTAAGCGTGAGCCTGAAGTTCTTGATATGATGTTCAAGACACTCATATTTTTGGTGAAGTAGAAACCTGATCGGCAAAACATGGTTGATGTGGCGAGGGCAAGACCACTAAAACCCAATGCGAATCTGTCTTGTAGATGACTGATATATATGGTGGTGTGGATCACGTGTTGTCAAGGCTCTGGTCCGCTGCGAATCACCTTGCTCAGATATGTCACGCGTCACATGATGGTCACGTGATGGAATATAATTTCTCGGCTTTCCTTTTTTTTTGCTAGCTGCGCCGAAGTTGAGGCAAAAGCCACATACGAGATTTGGGTGCAAATAAAAAAAGGTGGGCCATCCGCGCGGCCGCGTCGTATGTAAATTGAAGAAACATAACCAATTAACTCAAAACTAGTCTGTAATTCCGAACGCCAGAAAGTCTCTAAAATGCTACTAGACGGGACTGCTTTGATAGCAAATGCTATTTACATCTACTTGATTCTGATGGCTGGATCTGTGATCTTAGCATCGGTAATCTTGATTGTCCGTGGGTTTGTGAAACGAGAAATGGAGAAGGAGACCTCTAGAGATAGAATCCAAGTTTTAGAGACTGAAGTTGTCAGGGACTCAAGGTTGATAACTGAACCCGTATCTGGCTCGTCCCATATCAACGGCGTTCAAAATGGGGCAAAAGATCTGGCGCTGAAAACCTTGTTTAGCCGCAGAAAAAATCACAACGAACACGTTATGTTGGATGATCTTCAGCCGCAACAACAACTTCAAGAGCAACCGCAAAATCCTTGTGAAGAAATCCCAACCTCACTTACAGCAAATGAAAACTATCCAGACTCGCCTATTCTCAAACCTGGCCCATCACCGCCAAAACGGCCACGCATAGAATACCTGTTAGAAGAAATGATGAGAATTAAAATAGATGTCGCGGCAATGCCTTTTGAAGCTAACGAGTTACGACTTTCTGAATTGTTAATACCTCATATTGTTTTGCCTCCGTCTCGTTTCACAAGCAAATATGCAATGGACCAAGAAATAGAGCAAATCCAGGGTTTATTAAATGACCCGCTTTTGCCCAACAAATCCTTAGGTCTTTTTCGGTTGGCATGTGCGGCATCATTCAGCGAGCCCTACACGAACCCCCAGCACTTCCATGGAGGATTATGTGACATAATTGAGTCAATCATTGATTCTTTGGTCATATATAGTTCAACCTCCAATATTCCTTGTCTCCAGCTTACCCTTCTTGATTTGGCTTTTACCTTTCTTTGGGAACACTGGAACTGGGAACGTAGTTTCCGATTGCCTTATGCTGCAAAATTGGCCGGGGAAACCATTGTTTCTGCTGGGGCTACAGCTGGAACAGTCACCATCCAAGAGACTTCTGGTAAAGATGATATCCGAGCACAACAGAATTCAGGAGACCCATATGCATTGAGAAAATACATCGAACCAGTCGTATTACTGGAAGTGACTATTTTCCGGCTTTTCTGTAATCTTTATTTGGGGACACCAGTCATGGTGAAAGATATACGGAATCGAACTGTTTTTAAATTGAGCGGAATTTTTTACTGTTGCGCCAGCAAGACCAATTGTCATCAGCACGTGGAATTGTCGAGATTACTAGGGCAGGCGTTATACTCTACCGAACGGGACAGCATCAAAGTGTTTTTCTATGATGTATTGTTAAAGCTCTTGCAGCCTCATTTGTTTTGTTGTATAGAGGCGGATGATATATTCGCCAACAATTCGGTGATCCAACGGCTTATTTTTCAAGGCCTATGGACGGACCAGCCCCCTGCTGTCCGAGAAAAGGCCGCAGATATTGTTACAGTTTTGAGCGAACGATTTCAAGAAATCGTCTCTTGGAATAAGTCAATGAAGTTCACCCATTTAAATGATGAGCGTGGGGCTGGTCGCTCGGGTGCCCCTGGCTCATGGCTGAATTTTAATTGAGCAAGATTGAATGATACTCAAGACTTAGAAGATGTTAATGGCTTTTAAGAGAGAGAGGGAAAGAGAGAAAAGGAGAGTCCAGGTTCCAAACCTGGTGCACTGAGCGGACAGGAGAGTGAAGATCTAGATCTTATGCAAGTCTCGGAGGAAATCGTTCGAGTTTCGCGGACCATGTCAATTGACCGACCGGCTGCGGTAGCCGAGAAGTGCGACGAGAATCGTCTCCTCCCTCCCCCATGAAGATCTCCATATCTTTTCAGACCTCAAGGCCTTTGATAATACCTGTTGTTGTTTTATTTTGCATTCTATAAACCTGTTTTCCAATTCTGATTTCGAAATTCCGGTGTACGTGTGTCTAATTCTGGTTTGTAAATCATGCATATTGCTCGGCTCTCGGCACAGGTTCAGGTTCAGTAATTTGGCATATGCGTCGTCCGAGGCCACCAGGGAGTCCATATAAACTCACGGCTTTACTTCTCGTCGGTCCTCAACTGGACCAGTTCCATTCCGTTTCTCCAGCAAAATATTGGGTAGAATTTAGCTCATTAATAGAATAAATTTGAACCCGTCAATTGCCGACTCTATCTCCTGGTATTATCATGTCTGGATTTGAACTCGCTGCTGCTGCCGTAGTTGGCTCACAGCTACTTGATGCTAAATACCACGTATCTAATGATCTTATTTTCATCCAAAAACTTGCAAGAAAACTCATTCCATATGCATATAGTGTTTCCAAAGGCAGAGCCAGCTTCTGGTACACTTTTGAAAAGTCTGCCTCAAAATACCCCAACAACAATGTCATTTCGTTTCCCCGTCCAAAAAGAAACCCCGGTCCAGTCATAAATGACAGTGCAGGGTTCCCGGTATACGATAATCAATTCACAATCGAAAACTATACCTATAAAGAACTTTACGACATGATTTTGAGGCTCAGTTACATTTTGAAGAACGATTATGGCATCACTTCAGAGCACACAATTGGGCTTGATTGTATGAACAAGCCCTTGTTCATCATTTTGTGGTTTTCGTTATGGAACATTGGTGCACTTCCAGCTTTTTTGAATTTCAACACGAAGGGTACGCCTTTGGTTCACTGTATTAAGACTGCGGAAGTCAGCCAAGTGTTTGTGGATCCTGACTGTGCTGAACCAATTAAGGAAACTGAACCAAGCATTCGCGAGCAACTTCCTAAAGTCAAGCTTCACTACCTTAATGAGATCGAATTACTCAAGGTATTGAGTGATGAGTCGAGACCTAAATATAGAGCCCCTGACTCTACAAGAAGACCAACCGACACCGACTCGTCTTGTTGCCTTCTTATATATACCTCGGGTACCACGGGATTACCAAAGCCCGCAATCTTGTCATGGAAGAAAACTTTCATGGCAGGGTCATTCTTTAGTATTGTGATGAAGGTGGACAAGAACTCGAGGATCATGACGGCAATGCCACTATACCATTCTACCGCAGCAATGTTAGGAGTATGTCCTGCTCTTGCGCGTGGTGGGTCTATAATTGTGTGCCAAAAGTTTTCAGCTTCTACTTTTTGGACGCAAGCTAAATTGACGAAAGCCACACATGTTCAGTATGTGGGTGAGGTTTGTCGCTATTTGTTGAATGCTAAAGATCATCCTGATCAAAAGAACCATGGTGTAAAAATCGCGTATGGAAATGGTTTACGCAGTGTCATTTGGAAGGAATTCAAGAACCGTTTTAATATAGAAGGAGTGGGTGAGTTTTATGCCTCTACTGAATCTCCCATTGCCACCACAAGTCTTCAACTCGGCGACTTTGGTATTGGTGCCTGCAGAAAGTATGGCACATTGATCAATTCCATCTTAAGCCTTGGCGAAGCCATTGTCAAAATGAACCCTGAAGACGAAAGCGAGATATGGAGAGACCCAACCACAGGCTATTGTGTAAGGTCGAATACAAATGATCCAGGTGAATTGTTGATGAAGATTGTCAACCCTAAACATATAGAGGGTTCCTTTCAAGGTTATTACGGTAATCTGAAGGCTACCAGCTCAAAGATTATTAGAAACGTCTTCAAAAAGGGAGATGCGTGGTTTAGATCTGGAGATTTGTTGAAAATGGATGAAGACGGCTTGTTGTATTTTGTGGATAGACTAGGTGATACTTTCCGCTGGAAGTCAGAAAACGTCTCCGCAACGGAAGTGGAAAACGAACTAATGAAATCCGGTGCTATCAAGCAATCGGTCGTGGTCGGAGTTCAAGTACCTCAACATGAAGGAAGAGCGGGATTTGCAGTCATCGATCCTAAGGACGGATTGAGCCATCGGCAAGTTTTAGACAGGGTCTACCAGCATGTGGTGGGTAACTTACCCAAATACGCGATTCCTCAATTCATTAAGATTGGTTCGCAATACATTCAATCGTCTCACAACCACAAGGTGCCCAAAAACCAATTTAAAAACCAAAAACTACCAAAAGGTGAGGATGGCGAGGAGTTGATTTACTGGTTAAACAAAACCAAATATGAAGAATTAACTACGAAGTCATGGTCCCAAATCATGAGCGGGGCATCCAAATTGTGACCTCCCTACTGTTGTTCAATAGACATTTTACATTTAAAACATTAATAGATACTACATAAGAATAACACCGTGATTGAAACTTAATTTTGATTGACAAATATCAAACCTGTCTATATATTTAGTTCTTCTCAGAGATGGCAACAACACCTGGCAATTGCTTACCTTCCAACAATTCCAAGGAAGCACCACCACCAGTGGAGACATGAGACAACTTCTCAACAACACCGAACTTCTTGGCAACAGTAGCAGTGTCACCACCACCAATGATGACGGTGTTACCAGCCTCCGCGGACTTGACGGCAGCGTCCAACAAAGCCTTGGTACCTTGAGAGAACTTCTCAAACTCAAAGACACCTGGTGGACCGTTCCAGACAATGGTCTTGGCCTTGGCGACAGCCTCAGCGAAGAGCTCTCTGGACTTTGGACCAGCATCAAGACCCATCCAGTCATCTGGAATACCCTCCTCTTGGGTAGCAACGCTGGTGTTAGCGTCCTTGTTGAAGTCATCAGCAGTGATGAAGTCAACTGGCAAGACAATCTCGACGTTGTTCTTCTTAGCCTTGGCAATCAAGTTTTCGACATTCTTGGAGCCGGCCTCGTCGAAAAGAGAAGTACCAATTGGCATGTTGTCCAAGACCTTCTTGAAAGTGAAGGACATACCACCACCGATAATCAAAATGTCGACCTTGTCCAACAAGTTGTCAATCAATTGAATCTTGTCGGAGACCTTAGCACCACCCAAGATAGCCAAGAATGGTCTGGTTGGGTTCTCCAAAGCCTTAGCAAAGTACTCCAACTCCTTGGCCATCAAGAAACCAGAAGCCTTTTGTGGCAAGTCAAGACCAACCATAGAGGAGTGAGCTCTGTGAGCAGTTCCGAAAGCGTCGTTGACGTAGACGTCAGCCAAAGCGGTCAATCCCTTTCTGAACTTCTCGACATCTTCAGCAGAGGCCTTAACCTTGTTGCCGTCGACCTTCTTGGAACCTTCCTCTTCAATGTGGTAACGCAAGTTCTCCAACAAGAAAACCTCACCGGCAGAAGCACCGTTGACGGCCTTCTCAACATCAGCACCGACACAGTCGTTCAAGAAGGTCACCTTTTGCTCAGACAACAAAGATTGCAATTCCTTGGCAACTGGAGCCAAAGAGTACTTCTCGACTCTCTCACCGTTTGGTCTACCCAAGTGGGAAGCCAAGATGACGGCCTTTGGCTTTTGCTCCAACACGTACTTGATGGTTGGCAAAGCAGCAACAATTCTTTGGTTGTTGGTGATGGTAGTTCCATCAAGAGGAACGTTGAAGTCAACTCTGATGAAGACTCTCTTGTTGGTGAGCTCCAAATCCTTCACAGACAATTTATTAGACAAAGACATGGCGTATTTTATTAGGCGAATCAATTGTTATCAAGTAATAAAAAAAACTATTGATAGAAACGAATTCTGCTCGTCGAGCCGAGGTGGTGCGCACTCCGCGGGTTTATATACGTCCGGCAAGGCCCGTCTCGCTCGGAGTTTCTACCTCGGCGGATTACCATCCTCCGTCATTTTTCTTTTTTTTGGTCGCACCAATAATTTGCCCACTGACTACACTTCCATGACGTAGGCCTTCGATCAATTCTAATGAAAAATGTTTGGTTGGTAAAGATTTAATCATCAATTCTTCTAGAGAGATTTATCTAATCTCAATTGCATAGCTTCTCGAAAGTTATCAAAAAGTCGGCTGGTTTTCTTGAATTATTTCATAACCTCTAATTGCATAATGCCAATGTGCGTAGGTAGTTCTCGTTTTCCAACCCTTCAGGTTGTCAATTTTAAGAATATTAATCTAAGCTTTAAAAATCAAGAACAGCAGAAATAATTTTCTTTTTTGAGATATTGTAGTTTTAAAATGCTAAAATCCACAATTCTAAAAAATGATTTATTTCTTTGCTGGTTCATGGAAATATTATTAGTCTAAACCTTTTCAATCCATGATCTATTGTCTCCACGGCTCTAAGCATTTTTTGCCCTTGGCGCGAAATCATCCTGGGCCAATCCATTATCTGCCCGGTTGCCCGGATAAGCGCATGTTTTTCAGGAGTAGAGAGCCTCGCTCATGCAATTAGAGGAATTATTCATTTCAGTCAACAGCACAGCAAACAAAAATGACTGAGTCAATTAATTTACGACTCATGGATAAAATCAATCGGGAAGACAAACTTTTTTTTTTGTTCTTTTTCTTTGAGAAACCGAAACTTGGCTTATCAGCTTCCCGAGCTTTCAGAAGTCGTTAGAATGGGCTCGAATGCCTTAGAACGTCCCCGAACTTTCTAGAATTTCCTGCACAGTGGCCCATCTCCTCTAAATCTCTTTAATATAGACCTTATACTTTCACTTCGCTTTAACAAGAAATTAAGAAATTTAAGGAATTATAATATTACAAAATGGAGAAATTATTGCAGTGGTCTATAGCACAACAAACAGGAGACAAAGATGCTCAAGCGAAAATCGGGCAACCAGACCCTAAAATGTTGCTGCAGCTCTTTGGTGGCCCTGATGAGCCTACACTCATGAAGCAGTCTATGATGGTGGCCAGCAATCCAGAGGCTACAGATGAAGACAAAGAAGTAGCTTTGGAAAACTTTGAAATGCTTATTGAGAACCTCGACAATGCAAACAATATTGAGAATATGAAGCTTTGGCCAGCAGTTATTGAGCAGTTGCACAGTGAAAACCAAACATTTCAAGTCTTGGCAGCTTCGATAATCGCCATTGCCACGCAAAATAACCCACCTAGTCAAGAAGCTTTTGTCAAACAAGAAAAGGGCCTCAGCAAACTTATAGAACTTTCATCGAATGCATCTACTCCAAAAGAATTGCACATGAAATCAACATTCGCGTTGGCAAGTATCATAAGAAACAACGAAGATGCGTCCTCGAAATTTATTAGTTCCGGAGGTTTATCTTGTCTCAAAATAGAGGAAAGCCTTAAAGATCATAAAACTTTGGTCAGAAAGCTTTCTTTGGTTTCGGCAGTGTTATCGACAGGCTCGGGCGCACAGAGATCGGAGCAGATGCGTGATGTTAACTTGGCACAAAATCTTATTGCAGTTTTGAGTCCTGAAAGTCAACATAACTGTATTGACAAGGCCCTCAACATTGTTGCACAGCTCAAAAACATCAAGTTTGAGTTCACCGCTTCCGAGCTTACTCACTTGAAGCAACAAGTGAATGCAATTAAACCATTGGCAGACCAGCTTTCTCAGGACGACTTGAAGTCTGTTACTGAAATTATCGCATTAAACTAGCATTAAGATATGTACATATAATCATATATCTCTGAATATACCAACAGTACGTATACCTTAGTCAGTGATAATAGCATCTGGATCACGACACGTGAACACTCTCCTCATAGCCTTATTAACTGATGGGGGAACAATATTTCTTCCGTTAACAGTCCCAACATCACCATTTTCGAGAAGCCTTGTGTATAAACTCAAAGGACAGGTGTAATACTGATAGAGATTTTCAGCCTTTGGTTCAGTCATTAAATTGAACTTCTTCATCATCTCGATAAACGTGCCCTTGGAGTCTGAACCCAGTCTAACAAATCCAATGTTGGCAAAATCTGGGTTTCTCTCGAATTTGTCGTAAATGGATGAACCAATAGTATATGTGAACGAGTGAAGCCAGTCAATACTCTCTTCAACCGTTTTAGTTGTAAATATGTTGACACCTAATTGAACTTCACTTTCAACAAGAAGCCTCAGAGCTTCCGACGATGACATCGACGGTTCATCTCTTGATTTAGTAGTCAGTTTGGTCTGATTTAACTGTTGAAGCGTTTTTGCTCGATATTGCCTGTTTTCCAAGGTCTGTAATTTTCTCAAATACTCGTTGAAGCCGGGAACCATTATGAACACGAAGTACTCCTTAAGAGGATCCTCTACTCTGGCTTTTCTTTTTGCTTTCTCAATATCACTAGAAACAAGCCCTTGTCGGAGTTTGTCGACTAATTCATCGGGGGCATAGTATAGTAGCAAAATTCGCTCAGATATCTCAGTCAAATCGCATGGAACGAAGCAATCCTCCTCTTTATTATATTTCGCCGTAACCCTTCGCTTCCATGCGATGAGGGGGATTTCAAGATATGAATTTCTTACTTTTGGTCGAAGAAAAATGCTTTTGAAGTAGTCCGTCTCAATCTTCTTCTCGAGACAAAGTGCAATTTCAATCACCATTTCACTTAGGATATCATCCTTCCTTCTAATCACTTTGTTCGCATCTTTCCAAGCCTTGCTTGAACGATCGTTTGGATCGGAGTTTTTTGATTTTGCCTTTGATGCTTTGGCACTTTTTTTCGCAAGAGGAGCAGGGGATTTCATCGGTGAGCTGCTCTCAATAGGGTCTGAAACCGCATCCAGCACCGGTATTCTGCGCCTTTTCGGAGCACTTTCGGGAAATGATGATAGCAAGTCTATATTAGAGTTCGGTGATCCTCGTATAGAAGATCCCTTATCTCGGGCATTAAGCTCAAAGGAATTATTCATAGATATAGCGGTGTGGGTAAAAGAATGTCGCGATGGCTCGAAGTTGAAATCAGACTCTGCAATCCTCTCCACAACGGGGGACGATGGGATAGCTGTTTTAGTTATACTATGTGTTGAATCATATGCCTGAACTTTTGTAAGCTTCAGAATTTGCGGCGACGTATACGCTAGACTTAGATCCAACGAGTCGTCGTCTGAACTAACCCAATTCCCCAATTCCAAGATACCATTCTTGTCATTCTGAGTCGAAGATCGAGCAGCTGAAGTCTCTTCATTATTCAAAATATGGATTGGTTTATAAGTTTGTTGTTTTACCCCAACACTTTCGGGTTCTTCAATCTCATCGCTCAAGCTATTATGGTTAGTTGTTTTCACTTTGTAGGGTGTACCATTATATATGACATATGATGTAGAAGCACATACTCGATGATTTCTCCGTCTAGATTAGACCAGGCTGCAACCTCACCGGAGTCTGAACAATCACTCAGAAGACTAATGACATCTATCATGTTGCCTTCTCATAAAGTAGTGTCTGGAAATAATGGAGCATATACAGTGCAAGCATTTTGCTAAACACGTCCCCTGCGTCCCCACTGCGCGCTCGCGTCGTCTTATCGCATGTGGATAACCTACAAGAACGAGGTTCCCTGAATTGAGGTACCAATACGAATTGAAAAGATAACAATATATTTGGAAGAAAATACAGAAGCTAGTGTTTTTCGATACTAAAAACTTTAACCCGAGGACGTTCATAAGGGTGTTTAGTATTGTGTTTACTCACACACGACTCGGCAGCAGCCTTGGTATGCATCCGTACACCCTAAACAACCATGAGTGTTGATCCGAGCCTCGCCTGTGCCAACATGATACGAGGTTCTCTATAATTGGAACATCAAGAACTGCTATATCTTAGAAAATGGTGGGGAATCGCCATCGTGCAGTTAGTATGGCATTTGCCGCTAATATGTCAGATGACGACAAAAAGAAAAGTATCAAGTCATTGTCTGATCTTAAGTCTGCTTACAAGGATATTCGTTATGACTGGCCGCAATTGGTACAAGGCGAAGTAACGCCGATTGAATTGGCGATCTCGTTTTTGGATGACACTTCGGTAGGTTTGGCCCATAGGAAAAGCGAGTTTGACGAACTCTGTCAGGTAACTGGTGAGTGTCTCAAGGCAGCTGTGGTGGAGAACCACGAGGCTTTTAACAACAGTATAGGACTGTATCACCAGCTCATTTCCATCGCAAAAGATTCCCAGCAAGACTCACAGGCAATCAAAGACCTTATAGAGACTAGCACGAGAGATATGAGAGACAGATCGACCTTCTTGAAAGACTTGGATCAGAGCTCTACAAAGTACTCGGAGATGATCGAGATATTGGATGCCATGGAATACTTGCGTGATATCCCTAGCCAAATTGACCAACTAATTGCCGAGAAAAAAATCCACGAAGTGTATGACGTGATTGCTCATGGTTATAAAACTGCGTCCTTATACAATCTATGGTCTTTGTCGTCAATGAATGCCACTCAAAACTACCTAGAGTTGCAGTCTAACAACTTGTATGATATGATCGTTGACGAACTTCAAAATGAGATCTATCTAAAAAGTACACTGAGCACAAAGGAATCGTGGAGCAGTATGATCCATTCAAGCAGCCCTCAAATTACTTCATTTATGACTCTTATCAACAATCTGACCACATTGGAGCTGTTCATTTACAACTCAGCAAATTTGGATATCTGTGAAATTTCTGCCTCCTTGACAGAAAGTACACAAAAGTTCCTAGAGTCTCAGCTTCCTCTGTTGCACCTGCACTTTTCAAAAAGCAACAACCCAAAGACAAACTACTCTCTTCTCCTAGAGTCAAATCTGAATCCATCGACCGCATCTTACTTTTACATCTACATGTTGCTTTCTACAGCTTCCAAACTTAACAAGTTGCAATCTGTAACAGAAATCCTTTTGAACTCATTGCAACTGGAGTTACAATTGATGATAAACCAGATTACAGAAGAGTGTAAACTGCTGAACATACATAAACTCGCCAGATTGGAAAAAGCGAGAGCTTTGGAACACAACACCTCCCAGGACACCATTAGTGGGCAAAGCCTTTATGATTCATCGGTCCATATACTTCAAGACTATTTCGGTTCATTTTTCCTCAAGTGTTTGATTGTCCTACTGAAACATAAAATCACCTGTGAGATAGTCAAAAAGATCCGTTCTACAGATGAAATCTCATCATACTTGAAAAGAGGTCTGGTAGTTGAAGCAGCACAGCGCCTGTATGATTTCAACACAGTATGGAAAATCATGAGTAAAGAAATCAACTCATTAATCACCAGCTATATCCAGGAAGATATGAAGGAGTCCACTTCTGTTGCATCAGACATCGTTCCTAGTCAAATACACCTGGTTTTGACAAAAAAGCAATTGTTCAAATTAGAAGATGCTGCAGGATCAAATTCAAATCAGTCTTCACAGGAGTTGAAGACAGTTCTCGATGAAATGTTCCCGGGCTTTCTGGTCAGCTCCCGTAAAACACATTTGAAGCAGCGCGCCAACAACTCCCCATACATCACAACAGAAAGATTCAATACGATGATTGATGTATTAGTGCCCAAGAATGTTTTCAACATGAGAATTATTCTGGAGTTTTTCCTCATATTCATCGCCGGGGCAAATAACTTGTTTGTCGACTTCGAAAAGAATGTGAGCTTGCTCACTCCGCCCTTTCAATTTTTCCATGAAGTTATGCAAAAATCTTTCTTAGTAAGGATCAGAGAACAACTAAACCATGTTTTCGATGGATGCATGTCTAGTGACCTGGGAGTAGAATTGAGGAAAACCAAGAACAAGAGAACCCTTCGATTCAACCAAAGTACCATAAATTTAAGCGAGCATGACCTTTCATTTAAATCATCGCAAATGTCGAAAACCTCCAAAGCTCCCCAAGTCTACCTGAATGCAGTTCAGTTCGAAAAGATACTAAGCAATGCATGCTTCACATTGAACACATCATTCAACTATCGCAAAGACATTAGTGATTTGATTCTTGGCATGCTCAAAGACTTCTCTTCCTTTTACAACGATTATTACAAAGAGCTACTTGCTACTGGGGGATCCCATGATATCACGGAAATCAATCTTGGTATTCATGAAGAGCGGAAACAACGAGTACTGAAGCTCAATAAATGGTTAGGTGCTGTTATCTTGACAAACTTGACCGAAACGTTGATGCTGGAGGAGGCTAGTTATGAAGAAACAAATTCATTGATATCCAAAGAATGCGATTTGATGTTTTACGAATCTGACGTGGGGCCACAGGCTTTGGATGTTTCTAAGGATGATATTATGGATGACGAGTCTTTTCACCACATTTGCGTTCTATTGAGAACCGCTTCTTGGATTTTGACTTGGCTCCCATCTATGAGAAAACTTTCAAATTTCAAAAGCATGAATGGCGGCAACGAAACCGATTTGATCAAATTAAGACAAGACTATACCATTTTGGAAAACGGGAGAGCTCCGACTTCTAAATCAGAAAAACCTTACCATGTCTACTTAACTCTCAATCTGGACACAATTCCTGTCTTCGACGAGGTAATCAAGACATTCGAGAGTATCAGAGATAATGCTTTGATTGCATTGCGTTATGATTTGAGATTGAAAACCATGCACCACATAAGCCAATCATTTGGGGACAATTTTGTTTTGGCCACTGAACCGGCAGACTCTGATCCCTTCATCAGCCTGTTTAACAGAGAGGTATACTTTATCGGCACTAAGGTTGGCGAAATTTTGGACACGCAAGAGAGAAACTTTATTTTCATGGGTCTCCCTTCCCACATAAGCAGAGCATTTGTGAAAGGTAGTGAGCTTGTTCCTATCATTAACCGCAATGGTATCAAAAGAATCATTTTGAACATTTTCACAACCCAACAGATGCTTCGAAGTGTGATGAACAAAGAAGATAAGGTGGACCTTAGTGATGCTTCAAGATTCTATGAAATGTTCACCTTGAGCGAAAACAATTTGTTGCGAAAGATTTCCCAGGAAAACTTGCCTTATTCTAAAATGGAGATTTTGAATTTATTGAGATTGATGTACAGTGAGAGAATCAAGAGTGTGAACGCTTCTAGTTTCAACAAGTCAAGATACAGTGAAGTCATCAAAAAAGTCAACGATATACTCGAATAAAAAGTTTTCAATGGTGTTTAGTTTATTAAGCGTGTATCTAACTATTATTACTAAAAAGAATCTTATGATGATTTAATGGTGTCCTTGAAAATTGTTTCCTCCTGGGCGAACATTGAGTTTATCGCTCAATCTTTCGAAGAAGAAGCGACCAAAAGCCATTCCAAGAACCACAGCAAAGAAATAGACCAAGCTGAAGGTCATTGC
>JAJMAK010000287.1:0-21752 GCA_030572615.1 Metschnikowia lachancei | reverse complement strand
GAAAATCCTCGCGGTTCCGAGAAACCCGTCAACCCTATCGAGTCCTTGTCTCCATACCAAAACAACTGGACAATCAAGGGTCGTGTGTCATACAAGGGCGATATCCGCACATGGTCGAATGCTAAAGGTGAGGGTAAATTGTTTAACGTCAACTTCTTGGATGAGTCCGACGAGATCCGTGCTACTGCCTTTAATGAAATGGCTGATAAGTACTACAACCTTTTGGAGGAAGGCAAGGTGTACTATGTGACCAAGGCGCGTATCCAACAAGCCAAACCAAAATTCTCTCACCTCAGCCACCCTTACGAGTTGTCGCTCGATAAGGATTCCGAAATCACCGAGTGTTTTGACGCGTCGGACGTGCCCAAAATAAACTACAATTTCGCCAAGTTGGACGCTATCCAGAACCTCGAAAAAGACTCCGTGGTGGATGTCATTGGTGTGGTCAACATCGTCAACGACGTGTTCCAGATCACCGCCAAGTCAACGGGTAAGCCTTTCAACAGGAGAAACGTGACTATCGTGGACGACTCCAACTTTGCCATCGACGTTGGTTTGTGGAATGCTACTGCCGTTGATTTCAGCATCCCCGCCGGCTCGGTGGTGGCTTTCAAGGGTGTCAAGGTCCAGGACTTTGGTGGCCGCTCTTTGTCATTGACTCACTCCGGAAGCATCATCAACAACCCTGATATTCCCGAAGCGTACCAATTGAAGGGCTGGTACGATAACAAAGGTGTGAGTGAGAACTTCAAGTCTTTGAAGGTCGAGTCCACCGGAACAGCAGAACCATTGAGCCGCAGAAAAACAATTGCACAGGCTGAGTCCGAGGGTTTGGGTCAGAACGAAAAGCCTGACTACTTCTCCCTAAAGGCCTCGATCAACTACGTCAAACCAGACAATTTCTGCTATCCTGCGTGCAACAACGAGGTCAACACCACGACTGGAAGAGGCCCCTCGTCTTGTAACAGGAAGGTGATCCAGCAAAGTGACGGCTCTTGGAGATGTGAGCGGTGCAACTTGACCTACCCTGAGCCTCACTACAGATATATCTTGAGTGTATCAATTGTAGATCACACGGGTCAGATCTGGGTCACGTTGTTCGACGAAGAAGCAAACAAATTCTTGGGCATCAGTGCCAGTGACCTCATCCGGTTGAAGGAGGACGAGGAGAGCGGCGAGTTCACCAAGCTCATCCAATCAATGACCATGAAAGAATTCAACTTTAGGGTTCGGGCCAAACAGGACCAATACAACGGCGTGTCGACGGTGCGCTACCAGGTAAATTCCATTTCTGAGCTCGACTACAATGCCGAGTGTATTGCGTTAGTTGCGGAGTTGGAGGGAGCGATTCTCGTTTAAGGAGAAGTATGGGCTTAGTTTCAGTGGGTGGTGAGTCTCTTCGGGTGACTCTTGTTATTTCTTTTATATTGAAGGTTGCAATATGTATCTTTTTGGAATTTTCGGAGCCTCTAGTGAAGGCTCTTTGGTGTTATATCTAATCTATGTGTATCAAAATAAACCTTTTGGCTCAAATCCTTTGCGTATTATACTCCACGAAACCATTGACCGCTAGCCAAAGCAGTTTGAGCACGTCATTGGCAGTGCGACGGCCCCGCGTTACCATCAACTTATGAACAAACAATTCAAGATCCTTGGCTCCCACTTTCTGGCTTAAAGCTTCATGGTTTAGCGTGCTTGAAAGACAGTTTTTGAACGGCACCGGGAACTTCGCAATCAAGCTCCGGAACACGGTGTAGTAGTACTCGAGATTCGAGCGGGCTGTTTTCACAAACGACAAGACTAGCTCGGAAGTTACCACTTCTACGAGGTGCATTCTGGTGAAGATCCTTTCACATTCCATGTGATCGTCACTGGTTCCACGTCGCATACTAAGAAGACTTGTCCAGAATCTCAGAATGGACTTCACAACAAACAGCTCATTCGCAGCCAAGCCCTCGACGGCAAATTGGAGGATGGTCGATCTGAATACGTCTGAGTAGAGGATAAGAGAAGGCTTGCACTCCAAGACTTTTGCAAACAAATCGATTGCACTCTTGATCATGTCGGGATCTTGCCTCAAAAACTCTAGCTTGTTTGTGAAGATTCTTTGCACGACTTGTTGCATCAAGCCAGGGTCAAGGTGCTGGTGCTCCACGTTCACCAAACACTCTAGCAAGCCAAAGATAAATGGCACGGCATTTGTGTTCGTTGTGATGTCCATCAACGCCATCACATAGTGCAATATTGCGTCGTTCCCGACATCAAATCCACCTCCCAACCTTTCTCCTAGCCCTGCCTTTAAGATGAGCGTGCACTTCTCCACGAAAATCGGCTTCTGTGCAAGGGCCGGGTTGGTGAGCGAAAACTCTTGGACAATCGAGAGCACAATCTGCTTGATACTATATGGGTCCCTGATCCAGAACTCACGGTAAGTGGCCTGATCCTGCTCCAGCATTTCGTCCATGACATCATCAGATAATGAGCTGCCCTTTGCCACATTCACTAGCGAAGAGAGAAGCGAACTGAGATACTCTTCCTGAGGCTCCAGAAGGTTTTCTGCGGTAGAATCCCCGACAGTACGGATCACTGCACTTGCAGCATTGGCGATTGCTGTCACCATGCCATGAAGGATTTTACTATGCTCGTCAATGTTTTCGATACTTCGCGCAATCACACTATAAGCATTGAACATCCTCAGGCGTATAAGACTGTCCATATCTGGGTTATTAAGCATGCCCACCACCACGGTTTCCAAGTCCAGAAGGAAAGATACCAAGTGCTCACTGCATTCTTCGCAAATCCTCATGGCTGTTTTCGACGCAAGAAGCGCAAGCGTGGTATTGTGGCCATTCAATAAAAGAGGGAAGATGATGTTGAAAACGGCACCCAAGTGTTTACTTCCTTCTGGTGTTTTGAAATAGAACACATTTGACGACAAAAACTGGACGAGCGTTGCAATCACTGACCTATACACGGGATCTTCTGTGGTAGGTGTATCAAATTTGGTGAGGAATCCACTGGCGAAAATGTCCCCAGCAAAAGGAGCAAGTTGATTTGCCTGAGACTCGAAGTAGACGGTATCGTCGTTGATCTTGAAAAGAAGGTACATTGTGGCCTCGACGTCAAGCAAGTAGTTTGTGCTTGTGTTTGTATACGTGCTTGTGGCTGTATCCATGTTAAAAGAGGCCTGGATAAGCGAGTCGCTCATCAGACGGTAGAACTCGGTCTTTAGCAACGAATAGACCACCAAAAAAAAGTCTGCTACACTAGAACGGTAGGCATTAAGCTCCGCCCTGATCTGCGAATATGTTTGGGGATCTGGGAGATGAATTTTGCGCCAATAAATGCGGGCCACGGAATCGAAAAGACGGAGTTTTTCGGCCTCGAAACTGGCCTGGAAATGCGGGTCGTTTTGCGTTTCAAAGAGCGCCTCAAATACATCGTTCGAATCCTCATATACACTGGCAAATTCTTCCCAAAAGAGCAACATTCTTTCCGATATCAGCTCTTCCAAATAAGGTGTACCCTCTATGGCAGTTAAACGGAGAGCTGTTTCAAGAATGGAATGGGTGCTAGGCTCAAGAATCGTTTTCGAAAGCCTGATTGAGTTGAGTTGTAGAATCGTCAAAACCAAGTCAATGTATGCGGTGACTTCTTCTTGGAATTCATCGTGCTGGTTACCAAAAATGATCGTATCGATAAATTTTGTGCCCCAGGCACCTAGAACCGTGGCATAGAGCGCTTGTTTTTGGTCATGTGAAAGGAGATTTGGATTTAGCTCCAAAACTTCGTTGAAAATGATGAGCGTTTGCTTTATTGTATCCAAAGAATCGGCGGAATCTTGGTCAGCCGAAACCTCGTCAAAATGTAAAGAGAGAAAGCCAACAAGGGCACCAATATCGTCGTAGCGAGCATCGCCATTGATATTTGGCAAGTAAGACATCCATGAGTGCAACGTTTTGAGGGCCTGTGAGTCCAATTCCGTCAGTATTTGTAGCTGTGTTTTGAGGTGAGTGAGGTACTGATAGACGGTGAGAAAAAGAGGGTACAAGTTGTGGCGGACAGCTAAATGGATGGCCGAGTGGAAATCATTGCTTTTCGCAATATCCTCTATTAGAATGGATAGAAATATTAGCACCAATTCAAGCTGTGGCGGAGAAAGTTGCGTCATTAGAGAGCCAAAGTCAAGTGTATCCGTGGGGCCAGTTTCACCCGGGGCAAAAATACGAGAAAACGCTAGAATCGGGTTTACAAGCGTGGTGTGGTGTTTCAAATATGCCAAGGAAACATTGGACATAAGTTTCCGGATCACCAAGAGGTTTTTGTTTGTTTTCGCCGAGTCCATAGTGAGTATTCGAAGATGTGAAAGCACGTCTGCAACAAGACCTTCACATTTGACGTCATCAAATCCAGGCAGCTGGAGCACAACGGTAAGCGTCAATGCTCCAAAGTACTGGCATGTAGTGGAAGGAAGCGAGAGCAAATAAAGTGCAACATCGTAGCCTTCAGGTGATTTTTGCACGTCCTGGAGAAATCGCTGGTTTTCATGCACCTGGGCAGGATCACTGCTGGTGTACAATTGTTCGACTCGCTAGAAGACCCGTCAGTATAAGAATTGGGATCAATTGCGTGGAGAAATGGTATACATACATTGGCCACTTGCTCGTATATAGCCAGCATTTCCTTTTGGAAGCTCCTGTAATTCCTTTTTGGTCAGATTTGATGCTTGATGCTTGTTCTGGGTAGATTGTTAAGAGGTTGTGTATGGTGAAGTAGTTGATTTTGCGTGCAGGTCGGTGTATGATTTTAGAGTTCTTATACGGAAATGTTTTTTAGCTATTGTTGAAGAGTGGATATTCTGGGTGTATTATTGGTTGGTTTTACTTCTTTTTGTTTTTTTTTGTTTGTTTTCTATTTACGATTTGTTTTCAATTCCATCTTTTTCGTGGGCTTTTCTCAGCCTCAAAAGTACCTCTTTTCAGGTGATGTTCAGACGGACCCCACCATCATACTTTACGGTAAAATGGGACCATCAGATAATTTAGGCTATTTTCTTTTAAAATATTCAATAATAAGCAAAACTCATAAGATTTCTTCTGTTTTAAACTGCCAATATCTTTTCAAAACAATAATTTTAGAAGCTTTTATGGCCATGTGAGGATCACGTTCGCAGCCATAGGCCCTCGATATTTCAAAATCCAAGTGTATTCCTCAGCTTGGCTATATTACTAGTAGCTGGATAAAACAATTGATCAATTGTATAATAGACCGATAATGAGATGTTAAACTAGGCTATGCACCGGAAATGGTATTTCTGAGGGATTTCAAACAACATTAATACATCAATACTTTATCAACATTCAGTATGAAAGAAATAATAAAGTTTTTTTAACTTCGAAAACCCTAGCGCCTACATTTCGTCATCCAGAAAGATATACAAAATTCCACACCGTTCATAGGTTGTGTACTGTCCTCATTGGAACATACCCGTGCAATGTAACCTGCAAAAACTGATTTCACCAGTGCCTTAAGTGACCCACTAATGGACTGAAACCTTTCCTCAACTTTCTGGCGTGGAACCTCTCTTATAAAAATTGAATGGTACACGTTATATAAATTGAACACCAGTTCAAGAATGGTAGTAAAACAGAACCCCCACCCGGATATTTTTCCAAGGCGGAAGAACCCTCCTCAGAGACGTTCGACGACTTCTATATAGTGTATTTTTCCGATACCGGGAGATGATGGGTGTGTTATTTGGTTGCTGTGTATGTATAAATATAAGTTTTCGCCAAGGGCCCCTTGTACATCAGAGAGTATAGTTGATAAGGATACTAGAGTGAACAGTCTCATGGTATTACAGTGTTTTGCGATATAAAAAGAAGACGCAATTAAAGACACTCTTATGTTATAGTCAAACCCCATTGATTTTCAAAAAAGGTGGTTGCAAAGACAGTCAAGTTTTTTAACCCAAGCTAAGAAAAACGGCTATCCACGTTTCAAAAACAACCCTTGAAAATCATTGGCTATGAGTGACTTTTAACTTCTACACTAGAAATGGGCTGTAGATGATTATATAATACTGTACTGCGTAACCTGAAGGCTTATTGACGACTCGTACAAGAACCATCAATATTTTTTTGACAGCATCTGGTGGCAAACTGATTTTATATGCTTTCACAAAGGTTTTGATTTCTTGGCTGTTTTAGCTCCTTACAGACAAAATTAGTGGGTAGCTTGCAGTGTTTCATATGTTTCCTCTCTATCCGGCTTTTTTTCGCCTTGCTTTTTCTTTGCTTTTTGACAGGTGGGCGGAGGCTCTAACCCCATGAGCAAATAACAACCCGGCCATCCCCATTTTTTATTCTCCAAAGAATATTACCAAAGATGACAGCAAAAACAATAATAAAAATGATAGTAAAAAAATTAAAAGGCACAGCTTAATAATCACAGAAATAATCACAGAAATAATCACAAAAATTATTATATAAAATCAACCATCCGCTTGGTTGGTTCATATGGCCCATCAAAATACCTTCATCTTCCTTGTCGTATTTTTCGCGCAAGCAGCAATCACCGACCCCGAAATTTGCGAAAACCTTATGGGTTGCGAAAGGCCCGGGTGGCCAAGTCAACAGTAAATCCAATGTCAATACTTATACACTAAGTTTACCTTTTATTATGATTATTAGTAATAGTAGTATTATTATTTAAAGATATTCTGTCGTAAATTTTTTTCATCTTCGCTTCATCGGTGAGTTTCTTCGACTACGACCTTTGTGGAAAAACTGGGAAAAAGCAAAACTGGAAAAAGCGGAAACCACCCCCACTGGTTATTTGCTCGGTGTACGGGTCTGCCTCTTTGCTGCTCCATGCTCGGGCCACTTTTTCCTCGCTATCGCAATTCAACCACCTGGAACCAATAAGCAAGCCTTCTTTTCCAAGAGAACCAAATTTCGCCACCAAAGGAAACGAACACTCAAAATCTTCAAACTGTGTTCTGAAAAGCTTTCCAAAAAATAAAACCTCCCAAAAATAAAGTAAACTACTGGATTTCCAAAAAATGAGGGCCGCTAACAGAAGGGTCTCCAGAGCAGACTGTAACAACTGCACGTGCTCACCAGGATTATTGTCCCGTACGAACAAACGGGCTTCGGTTTTCGCCAAGCGTATCAATATCAAGCGGAGTATTTCCGGTGGAACCTCGCCAAACAGCGGTTCCCGTAAGGCCTCTGTTTTCACTATCGACGCTGCATCCTTGTGCTTGCCGGACGTGAAGGAAACAAATACCTCGCACCGTTTGGAGGCGTTGAGAGGAGCTATGGCTGAAAAAGACATTGCGGTTTACATTGTTCCTAGTGAAGACCAGCACCAGAGCGAGTACGTGGCGCCGCTTGACCAGCGCAGAAGCTTTATTTCCGGCTTTTCGGGCAGTGCTGGCACATGTATTGTCACCAGAGACATCTGTAGTATGAACGATGTTCCTGAAGGCTTGGCTGCTTTGTCTACCGACGGACGGTACTTCAGCCAGGCCAATGACGAGTTAGACTTCAACTGGACCTTGTTGAAACAGGGCGCTAAGGACATGCCCACGTGGGAAAAGTGGGCGGTCCAGCAGGCGGTGCAGTTATCGTTAGATTCGGGCAAAAAGGTCAATATCGGTACCGACCCTAAGTTGATCAGCTTCCTTGTGTACGAGAAACTCGCCAGTGTGATCCAGGACGAACTAAGGGGGAAGCCTGCTGCCCAGGTAGAGCTTGTGCCTGTTAAAGAAAACTTGATTGATAAAATATGGCCTCATTTCGAGGAAGTTCCTGCGCCTTCCGATAGCATCATCAAAACCTTGGACGTTAAGTTTGCTGGTGAGGATGCCTCATCAAAACTCCTGCGCGTAGCACAAATTATCGAAAAGAACAACTCCCACGGCCTTATTGTTAGTGCCTTGGACGAAATAGCCTGGTTGTTGAACTTGAGAGGCTCCGATATCCAATACAACCCTGTATTCTACTCTTACTTGCTTCTCCAAAACACTGGTGAGGCCACGTTATTCGCAGATAACACTAAGTTCGACAGCAATGTCACAAAGCATTTACTGAACTGCAATGTGTCTGTGAAACCATATGACTCTTTCTGGTCGGAGTTAGCCTCCCTAGACAGGGATTTCAGTGCTAACAACAAGTCTTTCTTGCTTAATACCAGTGCATCCTCTTGGGAAATTGTTCGCCTGTTGACCTCGAAGTACAATCTGGTGTCTCCATCTCCAATCGAAGACTTGAAGGCAATCAAGAACGAGACTGAATTGAAGGGTGCCCACGCTGCCCATTTGAAGGATGGCCGTGCCCTTGTCAAGTTCTTTGCCTGGTTGGAGAACCAGATAATAACCAAGCTGGAGTTGATCGATGAGATCGAAGCCGACGACCAATTGACCAGTTTTAGAATGCAGGAGCCTAATTTCGTGGGCTTATCCTTCGACACCATCAGTGCCACGGGTTCTAACGGAGCCATCATCCACTATAAACCTACCAAGGGTTACTGTAAGACGATTGATCCTTCCAAAATATACCTTGTTGATTCAGGATCTCAATACTTTGAGGGTACTACTGATACAACGAGAACTGTGCATTTTGGCACACCCACAGAATCCGAAATAAAACACTACACTTTGGTATTGAAGGGCCATGTTGCCCTCGGCAAGTTGAAATTCCCCGAAAACACCACGGGCAGCTTGATCGACTCCGTTGCCAGACAATACTTGTGGGAGCATGGGTTGGACTATGGCCATGGCACTGCTCATGGTGTGGGCTCATACTTGAACGTTCACGAAGGTCCCATTGGTATTGGTCCAAGACCCAATGCTTCCAAGAATGCATTGAAACCAGGACATTTGATTTCTAATGAGCCTGGATACTATGAAGAGGGTGAGTATGGAATCCGTATTGAAAACATCATGTATGTCAAGGACGGTGATTTACTTTACAACGGCAAGAAATTCCTTGAGTTTGAGACGGTCACGCGTGTGCCATACTGCCGCAAATTAATAAATGTCGGCTTGTTGAGTGTTGAAGAGAAAGAATGGATCAACAAATACCACGATACAGTGTGGAAGGAATTGAGTCCTAGCTTAGATTCGAATTCGATCGAGTACAAATGGTTGAAGAGAGAGACCAGACCCTTGTAATAGATGTCACGGCGAAGTAATGCCACTAAATAGGAATGTCGCTTAATAATTGAAATGATGAAGTTTACCAACACCAAATAATGTATTCTTTATGGCATGTGAATGAGTTTGGTTTGTATGGTGATAATATCAAAAGGTTCGTTGCATGTTAAAGAGAAAAAAAAAAAAAAAAAAAAAAAAAAAAAAAAAAAAAAAAAAAAAAAAAGAAACATCCTCATTATCTTTTTGTTGCTTTTCCCTTCCCATACCGAGATCTCTGAATTCATCGTTAAATCCGAAATCGCCTCAGCCCCCAACCTCCCGTTCTGCTTCCGCCGCACCAAGTGACTCTTAATCCCTTGACAGGAGTGCAAAATATGACTCGGACTCCAGCGCCCCTGGCTCGCTCTTCCCCACAACGCTTCCACTCTCTTACAAGCCCGGTGTCCGCGTTCGGATTTTGGTCCATGGCCAATAAGCGCGTGACCAAAACCGCTTATGAGAAACCCGTGGGTATTTTCCTGTACGGACGCACCACAAGAAAAAAACCGCACTCCACGTAAAAGTGGAGCTTAATCCGGTCCTCGCTCTTTCTCTTCCCCTTGCTTAGGAAATATATATACACATCGGCCACATCGCCACATATTACTTCTTTCCAACCACACATTCTCACACACATACCATCATAATACAATCCTAATGTTGAGGAGTCGTTTGATAAGCACAAACACATTTGTAAGGTACGCCTCGCAAGAGGGTAAGAAACGGTACATGCGGACCGTGCCTGTGTCGAATAAACGGTCGCCGGCGGCTGATTTCGGCAGGCTCAATCACCAAATCCCAGCAGATCTTCCCAAGCCCGAAATTACTGGACGCTCTTGGGCAAAGCACTCGCTAGGATTTCCGCTCGTGGCGCAGGCGCAGAAGCAAACTCAAACACTGACACCTTCCCAAAGACAAAGCCCGCCGAGCTTGGCGTCTTCACGCTGGGCCAAGCATTCTTTGGATACCCCGCCTAACAAGCCGGAAAACAGTCTGGGTAATGCAGCTGGCCCTCAAAGCCTAGACGGCGAAATCACGCTTTTGGCACCGGTCAGAAGATCAAGAACATCGAGGTTCAAGAGTGCTCGGACAAATACCATCGAAACCAAAGCCTCGCCCTCGGCATCCGCCCCTGCTCTGGACGCCAGTACAAAAAAGTCTAGCAGCATTCAAGAAAACTTGGCACAGGCAGCAGAACTCCCAAAAGTGATCATTGAGCCCACTTCTACAGAAACTGCCAAGCCCTCGACCTCTCAGGCAGAAGCTACCGCAGCCAACACCAGCGCGGTGAAGGCAAAGAAACCAAGAAGACAATTAAGACCTCGTAAGGCGCTTATTACGTTGACGCCGAACGCTCTCGAGAACCTCCGTGGATTGCTTGATCAGCCCGAGCCACAACTCATCCGTATTGGAGTAAAGAACAGGGGTTGTTCAGGCTTGACCTACCACCTCGAGTACGTTTCTGAGCCAGGAAAATTTGATGAGATTGTAGAACAAGACGGGGTCAGAGTTGTCATTGATTCAAAGGCTCTTTTCTCTATTGTCGGATCAGAGATGGACTGGGTCGATGATAAACTCTCGTCGAGATTCATTTTCAGAAACCCCAACTCAAAGGGTACTTGCGGATGTGGTGAATCATTCATGGTTTAAAAATTAGAAATTATATATATTAGCATACGGTAATTAACGAACAAGCATTTTCATGATCAAAAAGGTTAACTGTATAGGTGCTATCAAAAGAAAACGCAGTCACTTCTCAAAACTTGTGTACTTGAGGAGGCCATGCTTCATTCGCGTTCACTTTGAAAGACGTTATCACCAAATTTCAAACCCTGCCCCAATCAAACGCCCCTTTTGTTTACATGTACGTGTATAAAATAACGCTTTTTATATCAAAGAACTGTAAACTACTCTCTTTTTGTTCTTCAAAATTGTTTACGATTTTTAGTATCGTTTATACGGAAATCATTTTTTGAAAGTTCTTAAGTCGAAATAAAAAAAAATGCAAAACCAATCCTAGACATCCTACAGAACAATAAATTTATGTTTTCATTTAAGTAATACAAAAGAGGATCTAGGCAAAATAAGAACAAAATTTTCGTTCAATGAACCAGTTTAAACTTTAGTCAAGGTAAGTTTCTGTATTTATGGTTTACCGTGAGCTCATTCGGGGTCAGACGGATAAATTTCGCACGTTATGTTTCTGAATCATGGTAGGGGCTGCTACATTGATCAATTGACCAACAGAATAATAATAATGTTTCCTAAAAAGTATGAAATTTAATGGCAGTAAAATATCCAAAAAGAACAAAGATATTAAGTTATTGACCTCAAAAAAAAGAAACTTCATAACTTCCAACAGAGCTGTGAACAGTGAATCTTATTTGCAAGTGGTGTGCTGAATAGTTGCTTGGGAAGTTCTTCTCACTTTTTTTTTTTTAATTAAAGACAAGAAAGGAACATTGCAGACGAATAGAGATCATATATCGAGAGCTCTTTAAAGCCATTGTTCTGACTCTCTCAATAAGTTTACCACCTTTGTACAAATTTAGGAAGGGTTAAACGATTCTAGGATGTCCCATAAACTTGGCCCTTTTGAGGAGGAAAGCCAAAATTACCATAAATTTCGGGCAATATAATTTGGAATTGAGCAAATGTGTCGAATAAACAAATTAAAAATCTTAGGAGCTAGATGACTTTGGACAAATCTATCGATATCTAGTCGTGTTAGCTTGCTAACTGGCCCGTTGAAAAAAAGGAGGATCCAAGAAGTTACGTGTAAGCTGGTACTCAAAGACCAGCCAAGCCTTGCATTCCAAAAATGCTTTTCCTTTTCAGTGGCTATCTTTCTAAGTAGTGCTATAAAAGTGTTCAGGGTTTGGAACCGATTGTGATCTTACAGCTTTAATTATCATCTCAGCTACCAAGAATATACGTTATCACATATATAAAGGAAGTGGGATGACTATAGACATGAAATTCATATTAGTCTTATGTCAAAAACTTCCAGAAACTTCTTTTTTCTCATCTGCCTTCTTTTCACAAAATGCTATTATATTTGTGTAAAACATTTCCAGCTCACTTCTCTTGCATTGGTGGGGTTCGCAGCCACTATATTTTGCACCCATTTCTCACATTTGCGGAAACTAAATTTTTCTGTACTTTACCTACATCACTTCTTTTTCTTTTTCTTTACAAAATCATCAAAAATCACAACTGGAAAGTCTTTAACAACTCATAAGTTTGCCTTTTATTGAATTCAACTGATATCTAATCAGCTTTAACCACTTTATCGTTGTCTTTGAAGTTTCACTACCAGATCTCGCTGTTTCACTTTCAAAACTTCAAGTCGAATTTACAATGTTCATTTCATCTTTTTTGACCTTGTTCTTTTGCGTCTTTTCGCTCGTGTTGGCTGGCCCAGCACCTCTTTCCAAGGATAACCCTAAAAATATCGTTGCCGTGGCCGACTTCCCCGAGTCTGGCCCCAATAAATTTACTAAAGGTTATGTCTACTTCACCAGCCCCAAAGGTGACTCTATCAAGGTTCACGTTGACATGACAGGCTTGCCTACTTCCGGCGGGCCTTTCGTCTACCATATCCACGAGGGTCAGATCTTCGATAAGAAGAGTTGTGACGAGGCTGGCAAGCACTTTGACCCATTTAACGGGTTTGTGCACTGCCCCGAAAAGGGCGACGACGCTTTTTGTATGGTAGGAGATTTGGCCGGAAAGCATGGATTTATCAACGCTACCTGTTTCCAAACAGAGTACCATGACAAATACATCTCGTTGAACCCCGCTTCTGAAGCCTACATTGTCGGAAGGTCTCTTGTGTTCCATGACCAAACACAAACCCGTTTTGCTTGTGCCAATATCAACCTTGCTAATGCAGAGCAGTACGAATACTTATTTGGAGCCCCTGGAAAGAATCCCGCAAGTAGCTCTGGTGCCCTGGAAGCTTCTCCTCATCCTGTCAATCCTGGCCATGAAGTGCCTGGCTCTGCATATCCTGGTCTTCCTAAGAAGCCTGAAGAACCAGCACAAAAGCCACCAGCACCAGCACCAGCACCTCCAGCACCAGCACCAAATCCAGTGCCACCAGTGCCCCCAACACCCACTAGCTCTTCTTCGCAACCATCTCCCGTTCCTATCAAAGCGTCGGAGCCCCCGGTACCATCAGCACACAAACCCGTTGAGCCAAGTTCTACTGCTGGTGCTAAGGTGAATCCAACAAGCTCTGTTGAAAAAGGAGAAAAGTCAGAAGGCGGAAACAAGTTCTTTTATGGATCCGCTGACACACTGTCGCCATCTATTCTTCTTTCCTCCGATGCTGCCTCCGGTAACTTTTTCAAAGGTGCCATTGGAACCATTTTCGGTGTGCTTCTTGGCTTCTTCTTCTAAGCTACATGGTTACCTTTGCTAATATATTTTTTTTAATTTATTAATAATCATAAACTGTCGTCCGTAGGTATATATGTGTTTCTCATTCCGATATGTTGGGGATAATTCTTATCTTTTTTGAAGATGCATCCTTGAATGCTCTGTTGCACGATTAGAGGCTTCATATGTATACCAATTGAGTGTGTCAAATGCTATTCACAAGTGTTTTTTATAATCCATTTTAGAGAGGTGATCATCTTTAATGCGCGACTTTCGATACACAAAAGACTTGACCTAAGTGATCTTTCTGCACTCGAAATAGGTTGCGTTGATATCGTTGGGCAACGAGCAGAAGTATTCAAGTTTTTGCATTTGCTTGAACAACTCTACCAGATTGTATTTCAATTTCAAACACGTCTTGTTTCCCTGACCGTCGTTGGTGCAGATGATACTATTCTTGGAATATTTCTCGCCATCAATAATAAACATATTTCCCTCCCTTTTAGAAACGAAGTCACTCACTGCTGCATTAGTGGCCTTCAATGTCTCATCAGCCAATTCTTTTACTTTTGCCTCTCCCTCGGCCGAGATTTGATTCAATGTATGCGCGATATCGGACTCACCATTTTGTGCGAGTCCTAACGAAGTATGGGAGCGTTGCTCTATCTGAGGAGACTTGTTCTCAAAGTTTGTAGAAGTCTTCGAACCAAAAGGAAGCCACACCATTATGTTATATGTGTTTTTGTTTTCTGGAGAAGAAGAGACAAGGGAAGAGATCCACACCCACATCCCCAATATTTGACTTTGCTGCGGAATTCGCATGCAGGCAAAATGAAATTTCCCATAAAGATGATGCCTAGAGGCACAAAGAAAGAGACTCATTCAAATAGGCAAGTGATCGCTCATATTGATAGAAGCCAATGTAATGTGCGGATTTTTCAGCAGCGAGTTTGCTATAGTCCTTGTTCGATAGTTCGTGGCTACTCAACTCGTAAAATTTAATCACACCATCTACCCATGAATATTTGTGATCGTATTTGATGACCAGAGGGGTTTCTCTTTCCATCCGGATCATCGTTTGTAACACTTTAGTCTCAGGCCTTGTCTCCAAAGCCTCTTTCAAGTCTTCGTAGAAGTTTACCTTAGGAATAGGTTCTTCGGGTTCGCACGTGGCATTGAAAACGAACGCGTAAGTATTTGCAAGCCTGTTGGCAAAAGACTCTTCCAGTAGTTGCTCGTTCATACCAAGCATCATGTTGCGGCGAAGGTTGAAGTCATGATGATTAAATCTACGCCTGAGTAAATTGCAGTAGTCATTTTGATGACTTTGCATATCACCCATCATAAACCGTAATTTGAACAAGCGCTTATAGACACATGTCAATCTCTGGCGCGGAGGAAGTTTCATGAGGTATTCCGAGGAAACATGCGAGGTCACGGGTATAGACACCGCGAGCCGGGGTCCTATGCTTGTATAATTCAATTTGGCTTTCATTTCTTTCAATTAGTGGTTTTTATTCTGGGTCTTCATTGACGCGAGAAGCCGATGCGATGAGAATTCTCAAATCGCTGCGCATCTCTGATATCTCGATTGATCATTGGCATTTGGAGTTTCGCGGATGCCAAAAATTACTATTCAAGATTATCGGCGGCAAACATTTCTCTCTTTAAGTCTAGCTTTTCAGGTATAACGACATTTAATTTAAATCTGCCATTAAAAAGAAGAAAATGTCCCAGGAAATGTATTTTAGAAGAGGATTCACCGTGTTTGGTATCTCGTATGCTGAAACAGTGCTGGCCACCCCAGAGCCCCAAACCAGCACCATCTATGTGGCTGCCCCATCACTAAACGTATGTTAACCATTCAAATATTGTCAAATACGGCTCCTTTTCAAAAGAATAGAAGCACTCTGATATCAAGCTGGCAATATTTTTTCCAATTCCCCTTTTTTCATACTTTATCCCTCCATATCATCAAATCTAACCAGCAGGTATCGGTGGAAATGTGGGTGAACGGGGATCGTCTTAAGGAAGACGGCACACTCAACTTGCTTCAGCGGCAATTTGAAAATGCACCAATTTGGAAAAGCCTAATGTTTTCCTTTGTAAATAGTGCAAAAAAATCCGACTCAGAGAATTTTTGTGGCGATTTGCAGCTTACCTTGCGTTGTGATTTGTTTCATCCAAAAATCCCGGATTTGGCGTTCGCCCCCAATGTGCGCTTTTTGCAGCTGATCGCATTAAAGTATGAGCACTGGAGCCCACACAGGGTGATTTATTATGAGGATCTTTTTGACACACTCCAGTACCTGCTCACATCATTGATGATCAATCTCGAGTTCCGGTTTCCATTCATTTTTTCCTACTACGGAAAACAGCTAGTGAAGATCAACTATCAAAGTCTTATACGGAATTCGACTTTGCTCGCCACACCTTTAGACAATGGGTTTGTTCCCGACCACAACGTGATTTTGGCCACGGTACTTCAGAAGCTCCAACTGGCGATTTTATATGAATTCAACACCTTGAACGTCATGAAAGAGTGTGATTTACGGCCTTGGCAAGCAAAACTGTGCCGCAAAAATGTTGGATTACTGGGCGCGGCAGATTCACGCAAATCGATTAAGCTGAAGGGTATCGATTTGCGTCCGTTGCGCGAGGTGCTCCTGCCTTCTGGACAAGATTAGGAGCTTTAGGGAGATTTAGTGGAAACGAGCGTTGCTGATTTTTTCTTTTTTTTTTTTTTGCGTTCCCGCCTTTCTCATTTGATCCAAATCCGGAATTTTTGTAAACATGCAGGGAATGCGAAGCAAGTACATGATACACTTCGAAGCTTTGATTTGATCCACCACTTCCAACTAGACCACACGATGTCATTCTTTCAAAACTTCAACACACACTCTTTACGCACTACGAGGGGCTTCAAATTGAAGCCGGGCTCAACTATATCTAGCCCACAACCTGTAAACAACACAGGATATCCTCCTTTGCCCAAGAAACAACTATTGAATCAAGACTCACCCTTTGATGAACAAAGCAGCGCGTTTCTGGCCGTCAACACATCCACAAACACTGTCCAGAATGTGACTTCCCACAGAGATATTAGGAGTTATGCAGAGCAAACTTTGGGCTCAGATAATGCTTTGATAAATGCAGTAAAGCTCCCGAAGGACGAGGACGCGAATGAGTGGTTGGCCGTACACGTTGTTGACTTTTACAATCAGATCAATATGTTATACGGTACAATTACGGAATTTTGCTCGCCTCAAACCTGTCCTCGAATGATTGCCACTGAAGAATACGAGTACTTATGGCAAGAGACTGCATCCTCTTCCGGTGGTGGGGTTACGTTGAAAAAGCCCGTTTCTTTGCCAGCGTGCGAGTATGTGGAAAATCTAATGAACTGGATCCAGAATTTCTTCGACAACGACAACATTTTCCCGACAAAGATTGGTGCTCCGTTCCCACAACAATTTCCTAGCTTGATTAAAACGATTTTCAAGCGTCTTTTGAGAATATATGCCCACATTTACTGCCACCACTTCCATGAGATTTCTGAATTAGGGTTACAGAGCCACCTCAACACGAGCTTAAAGCATTACGTCTTGTTCAGCAATGAGTTTGACTTGATTAATAGAAAAGATTACGGCCCATTGGAAGATCTTATTCAAACGATGTTGAAGACTTGATGTCTCATGAAGAGAGGCTTGTATTGCAAGACAAGAGAATGAGACATTACTAGTGAGTATTGATATGCCATTTGTTTTGCTCTCATAAGAGCTCCAAAGTCGCCATCATGCAGAGATGGTCTGATGGGTACATTCCTGGTTGAGGTAGACCAAACAGTTCTGGCCCCATTTCTTCCTTGCTAGGCATCTTAAGCAAGCCCAAAAGTTTCATGCTTGAGGCAGCAGTGAATTGGTCTAAACTGTCAATCTGAGTGTTATTGGTATTCTGCCAATCACAAACGACACAGATGTAATCGATGAGGCCCTTCCAAGTGTCTGTCCAGTTCGAAAAGAGCGGCTCGTTTTTGTTGTTATCAAGGCCAGAATTTTCGGGATGCACATGGCCGTACCCTACGGAGTATAGAGAAATGGCTCTCAAGTCGATGCTGTTATGAAGATTCTCAACTTTTGATATTTGATGCAAGGTTTCGGGAGAGAAATCGAAGTGCAATGGGTCAGGATTTTCGTCGTCGGTTTCGGTGTTGCCCAACCAATCATGCACAATTGATCGTCCAAGCCCGTTTTTGGTGATGCCTTTGTATTCGACGGGTTTTTCGGTGATGGATAAATAGGCAGCGTCAAACGGCTGAGAATTGAAGTCTCCGGCAAGATAGGTGTAAAAAGTTAGATCTGCCCCGAAAAGAGTCCGGGTGTTTGATGCAAACTGCTTGCACAGTTTGAGGAAGAGATAAGTTTGTCTAGTCCGCTCGAAGGATGCAAACGCATGCCAGTACAAATGGGTGGTGCCAACAAGCAAGCCCTTCTTTGTTGGCGGGGTGCAGCCATCAAGAAACGCAGAATTGAAAGATAAATACACGAAAAGCCCCACATTATCGGTGATTTTCGACCGGTCCATGCCCTCTGTAATCTCGCTATCGTAGTCCACCAACATGTGCAGCAAGCACGCGAACTTCAGTGTTTTGAATGCTATGGCAACACCGTGTTTTTTCTGGCGAGACGCATGGAACACGGCCTGATAGCCTTGTTTCTGGAGGGTGGGTTTCCATTCCCCGTCCCATGTTGCCACGTCTACTTCCTGGAGACAAAGAATGTCTGGGCTATAATCACCGATTTCTTCGAACATGACTTTTGACCGGTTGCCCCATCGAAGGGCCTTTCCACTGGTGGGGTACCGTTTACGGTTGATGAGGGCCTGAGCCAAAGTGTTGTATGTCATGATGGAAATCTGGGGTCCATTTCCAGGTTCTGTGCCAGGAATGGACAATATGGGTCTGCGAATATAGGCCTGGGAATTTTCAGTTCCGGACAAAGAGCCCGATTTCTCTTTTCCCACAGGAATTGGATCAGCAGCAGTTTTATCCATCACGTGTTTTTGATTTGCACGAAGAAGGCTTGGGCAAATGTATCACAGAAAGGTATCATGGTTGGTGAAGGCCATATCAGCAGAATGCATACCCCAGGAAGTAGTCGTGCGAAAGGTCAAAAGCAGGAGGACGGAGGGAATTGCCAAAACACAACTTTTTTATTGATTTTTCCAAGTTTTTTTTTTGTTTATAATAGCTAAATTGAGTGGTTTAGATGGAGTGTTTTAGAGGTGAATCTAGAAAGATTCTAGGGGTTTCAAGTGAGTTGGAAAGATATGTATTTCCTCGAATCAGAGGCAATAGAAATGCAGGTCAACTACAATATGCCAATATGAATCCAGTATCAAGCATTTTGCCCCATAAAAATACATTTGGCACTTCCGACTCCATACGGTTATATTCATGTAAACCCATGAAATATGATAATTGATTTATAATAACCATTGGCTGTCCGTGATGTACATCCCCCTCTAGTACCTTTTTTCTAAGTCTCTCAGAACTCGGCCAGGCCAATATCCACCATTGTTTTTATTAGTGAGTTAAATCCAGGTACTCTTCCTAGTCTTTACTCAAATTCTCAGATAATCTTTTCCATGGTACACATATTCTTGAAAAGCACCTTTTGGCAAAATATGCTTCCACATCACCTCAGATAAAATGAGCCTAGGAGCTTTTATTCTCTACTGATGTATAGTGTTAGAGTTTGAAGAATGTTTCAGGAAAGCACAAACCTCACACCCATCCAAATACCATGTTTGTAAAAGTAGACTCAAGTCATCCTCTCTGATTGTATTGCTTCATATAAATTACATCCTTCAACATTTCTGGGGGGTTCAGACCATCACTAAAATCCCAGACAACAGCAGTCCCGATACAGTAATAACAGGAATTCAATAGTATTTCATGTTTTTATTTTCACCATAATGATTGTTATGTCATCTTGGTGACCGCCATGAAAATGCTCCACATCCCCCTTCTCTTGAGTTTGCATGCTTCGAAAAAAAGCATCCCCAAGAATATACGAAGTGATGGTAGCTACATTTGCTTTGATCGCCAGGAACCTTTTTAGCAGCATTTCAATATGACGTGGATCGACATTTCTTGTGATGCCGTCGGATGCAAATATCACATAGTCGCCTTTTTGAAGATCCCACTCCACAATTGAGCCGTCCTTTACTGAGTCGGCCAGAAAGTATTTTCCTTTGTTTTTGATCCGAAAAGCCTTGGTCAATCTTCGTGGCCCACCCTTTTCGTTAACACTTTCGGTGGTTTCATATTTTAATCTTCCATCTCTGAACAACATGGCTTTCGAAACACCCAAATTGTTCACCTGGACCGTTTTTCTTGGGGTAAATACACCCACCAAAGCCGTGGCACTGCCTTCATCAACCTTATTACTGACTTTGACCTGCTCAAATGCTTCCTTAAGCAAACTCGAAGGATCCATTTCAGGCCTTGTTTTTGGTTTTCTGAACTGAATGTTCATTTGATGGCATAATTCTCTGGAAAAATCCGATGAGTCCCTTCCTTTAGGGAGCCAGTCGTCAATACCCTCAGTGATACCTAGAGCCATTTCCCCTTCTCCGTAGACCTTGGAAAGAAAAAGATTGTCTTGGCCAGTTTTGGAATATTTGGCCTGGGATTCCTTAGTTCTGAGTTTTGGCGAGAAAGCATATCCCGCTTCGTAGTATTCATTACCTTGAGTATCAATATTGTAGTTATCGGGAATCGAAGCTGCATTCTCCTTAAACTTTTCTATTAACAGCAGATCAGGGCTGGAACTTTTCAAAAGTTTTGCCTTAATCCAGTCTTTGATTTTTTTCAAGGTCCTTCTGGCGGCCTCAGAAATTCTTTCGAACCTCAGATTGGGTATTTCTTGTGGGGGTTGTTCATTTGTCTCTTCATTTGTCTCTTGTGGTGTTGACGGGGCTTCTTTTTGACTACTCAAAAGCCTTAGCAAGACACCAGAAGCAGTCATATGTTCTTCTATATCCTGTTCATCTTCTTGATAATCATGCTGGAAATCTGCAGGAGTATCTTCATTTTCACCTCTTTGAGTGTCTTCTTCCTTTTGAGTGTTCTCGTTATTATCCACTTTTAGTGGAGCATCATCTTGCGACGAGAAGTCCACGAGTGCACCTGGTTCCTCATTTTCCGAAAGACTAGGCAGAAGAGGAATAGTCAAAAAAGGAACCTCATCCAAAGGAATGGGTTCATCCATTAAGTTGATAGGTGAAAGGGCAATTTTTTCATCAACACTCATTTGGGGTAATATTTCGTTTTCCGAGATGTCCTTGTAACTCTTTTCCAGGTCAAATATTTCAGGCCGTTCGTGTGAATAATCAAGACTTGTATCATATAACTGAGCCCTCCGTACGAGGTCAACGAGACATTTTCCTTGACAGAGACAGAGGCTATAGAGCATTACCAAAGGCAAGAAGTTCGTATTACGCATGGTGAGTGGGACAAGAAAGCAGCAGCAGAAATAGCCAAAAAAGGGCCAACCAAACCATTAATAAAGCTCATATTTATAAATGAGCTTCTTGACGCTTTTCAAGTTCTGGTGCATATTACAATGGTCGTTTCATTGCGAGGAAACAATGTTAACAATGGGATCGCGAGCAGAAAATACCGGGGAGAGCAGAGGACTTCCAACAAGACAACATTTCGGCAAATAAGGAATATTTCACAAGAAAAAAGAAAAGAAAAATTTACAAACTACAGCCTCCTTTTATACTTCGACGCAGATGCCATTTCTACAACAGAAGGTGTTGAAATCAGCCTTCCATATGCCCACAAAATAACCTATGGAGAAAGATTGGGGGTAAATGTGCAATCAACTTCGGCCAGTGCTTGTTCTTCTCACACCAGAAACCGTACAAGCACGGAAGATGAAACGAGCTATTAAAAAGGAAAACAAGCTATTATTCAGATCTCATCTGGGCCTTATGACTTTCTGCGTGGAGAACAATAGAGTCCCAAGCAGTGCAGACGCGTCGTGGGATATTTTCGCCCGATTGGACAAATTAGTGTCTAGAGTAGGAATAATAGTACAATGAAGAGAAATATATGCAAAGGAATTTTTGTATTATTTCTGTTTTGGAAGAAACAAGCATT
>JAJMAK010000286.1:0-21661 GCA_030572615.1 Metschnikowia lachancei | reverse complement strand
GTCAAGTGACTAAGCTGCAAAAAAAAAGATGAAAAATCAAAGCTTAAAAAAGTTTTGGGTAGTATTTCCCAGATTGTTGGATCAAAAACAATTATATATAAATGGGGGTTCGCCATGGCTTCCACCCCAGAAAAAAAACGTCCACCTACCAATCAATTGATCAACTGTCCCATCAAATGTCCAATCACCCAGTACATCAAAATCCCATCATGAGTATTGAAGACAAAGATATGGCTGGTGATAAAACCTCGTTGCAAATCACAGAGGAATCTTTAAGCAGTGTCCAGGAACACTCAGTAGGGAGCGTTAAGGACGGCGCCACTCAAAAGGAGCTCGACAGAATCTACCGCAAGTTGGACTACAGAATCATCCCTGCGTTATGGTGCCTCTACTTTCTTACGTCTTTTGGAGGGTGTGTGTATGGAGTTTCGTTGACCATGAACCGGTCTGAGGGCCATTCTTTGGGCCAGAGACTCAATTTAACACCCAAGCAGATGTCCACCGCTTCGGCGTTGGATTTTGTGGGCTCCATTTTGTTTGACGTGCCGATGAATTTGATCATGACTAAAGTCAGCCCACAGTCGTGGTTGGCACGGATTGTCATTGGTGTTGGTTTGGTTTACTCGTGCTATATTGCGCTTGACTCTGGTGGCGCGTTGATTGCTGTTCGTTTCCTCAGTGGTGTTGTTGGTGCGGGATGCTGGCCTGGAATGTCGTACTATGTGTCGTTGTGGTACCCTAACGACCGACTGACTCGTAGAATTGGCTACTACTTCACTGCGGCGCAGATTTCTGCCGCTGCTGCTGGTTTGTTCAGTGCTGCGTTCCAGAAAATGGACGGTGTACGTGGATACACCGGCTGGCAATGGTTATACTTGGTTTATGGATGTGTCACCATCTCCGTTGGAATCACGCTTCTCTGGTGGCTTCCTGACAGACCGTTTGCCACCACGAGTGAAAGCCGTGGAAAGATCATGACCTTTTACAATAAGTACTTCACCCCAAGCCATCCTCTTTCAGAGACAGAGCGGGAGATCCATAGAAAAGATATCCAGGCCAGATACGTGTCGATCAAGTGGACATGGAAGGACGTCACGGCGATTTTCCTAGACGTGCGTTTGTGGCCCATCATCATGATGTACTTTGGAGTTGTGGGTGCTGGTTTTGGGTTGGCTGTGTTTGGGTCGGTAATTATCTCTGCCAGCAATCCGTCTCTCTCAGATATCAGTGTTTCCCTCTTGTATGCGCCAATCTGGCTCTTTGACATGGCGGGAATCTTGCTCATCACGCCGTTTGCTGACCGTCACAAGAACTACAGGGCACTTTTCTTTTCCGCCGCGTGTCTTGTGATTATGTGCGGAATGTTTGTCAATACGTTTGCTAAAGGTTCGTGGAACCGATACGGAGGACTTTTGATTGCGGGTTTTGGCTTGGGTCCTACCGTGCCCATTTGTATGTCGTGGTCTGCAGAGATCTTTGGGCCTGCTTATGGAGATAGTGGTATTGCCATGAGTGCAGCCTTGGTGTCTGGTTTGGGTAACTTGGGCTCGGTCACCGTCACGTATGCTCTTTACAGTGGTTGGCCTTCGGATGCAAAGAACTTGTACAGAAACTCCAATATGGTTGTGGTGGGGATGTTAGGAATTAGTATTATTTCCTCGGGCGTGTGTCATTTGTTGAAGGATAAGGTGAAGAGACTTTATTGAGAGTGTGTGTTCGTGTTCTTTGGTAACAATTATGCCTTCTTTGGAGTTGGTGAGTATATAGTATTTAATTCAGAAAGCTTTCTTTTGTGATAAAATCCCCCGTGTTGTGTCTGGAAAACCTAAAATATGAAAAGCTCTTGGGAGCACGTTTGTTCAGAAAAGTTCAAAGAATACACTAACACGTGAAAAGTATTTCTATTTTTAGAGTAAACTAACGGGGTATCTCAGACCTCCTTCAACTTTGTAAGGCCATAAATGCATCCAAAGGAAGAGACTCCGGACTCTGGGAACACTGGTTCTAGATCTGATCACTGGTTCTAGGTCTGACCACCAGAAATTCACTGAGTGGGAACCACGAGTCCATGCACATTGATGATAATAGCATATAAATTCCACGTGGTTTTGGAGAGCCTCTTTTTAAAGAGTCTTATTTAGTTTAATGGAAGACACATGTGAGTCTTTATGAATCTTCCAATGGCTCGTCAAATAGAAAGCTTCCATCGTGTATCAAATAAGAGTTCCCGCAAAATGATGCCGCTTCATTATGGTATTGATTAGGTTCAAATAGACAAGAGCCCTTATCCAGGGTCTGCTTACAGTCACGAAGCTTAATACGGTTTCTGGTGATTCGAAAGTTAGCCCATTTTTTTTTTTTTTTTTTTAGCCCATGCTTTATGGAAAGATGGTATTTGTTAAGAATAGACGTATAAGCCTTCGAAATGAGAAATGTACCGTATAACATACCGCAGGCTCTTTCCTGATACTAATTTGTGGCAATTACCCCACAAGAAGGGACTAGATATACGTATACAAGTATGGATATAACCAAATCTTCAAGGTTGCGGACTTCTGATACACCCCAGAAGGACTCGGAGCAATTTTACTAGGAAAGTGGTGAATAGCCGGCATTTGAATTTTGTTACGTTGGGGTGGCACTGGGACTTGTTCTCGTTTACATTTCCACAAACTTACTCCTTTCCCTCTGGCTCAAATACTTCGGCTATAATGTACCCAAGTTAGCCATTACCCTATGGGTGTATGTTATTGGGTGATATTCTGTTATTCGTCATGGGGATGACGACACGATGACACGCTAACGAATACATAAAAGTCGTCACTCGGCCGAAGAAACTGTCAGTTTTTGTCGTATATCATATAACGAATTTGTCTGATGTACTCGTTGATTCTTTTATCAGGATGGTCCTGCCTATGAGTGGTAGGATAATTTAAATCCCCTTATTCGGAATATCTCTAAGATAAAGAATCTCTTTCCAATGAAAAGTCTTTATAACGCCACATTTAGTACACCTTGTTGTTGATGATTTCAAGAAGTATATGCCCATAGAAGTGACCTTCACGCTGCTGGTGGTGTAAAATCACGATAAATTTCACCACTGCTATGAGCATATATACCGAAACTAATAACACCGACGATTTAAGTAACAACGACGGTTTTATCATGTAGTTGGTGAGCACAAAGATGGTGAGGAACCACGTGATTACCGCCAGCGTGGCCAAGGAGTATACTATAGGCGCAACGCCATAAATAAAAGTACCCCCAGAAACAGGACTCTGGGTATATTCTTGCCACGAAGCCGTCACTATAGGGAGGTTTTCCGAGAACTTATCGATCAAATTGATGTTGGTGTTCAAGAGCGGCGTCCTTCCCATATGTCACTTTTGATGATTAACTGCTTTTTTGATATACCGGACGGGTTGGTCAAAATCTTGGGATAATAGAAGACCCTAAGGTAAATCCATGGGCTGGCACAGCCGGTAGACTGTGGGAGAACTAAAGTTGCGCCAAAGCATGGACCCTGTTGGAAGGGAACAGGTTCTTGAGCTTGCCGGACATACCCACCGACCTGAGTCTTGGCACCGACATGCTCACGGTGACGGTTCCCCCGGCCAACGAACTCTATGTATGGTTATTATCGGGATACTATGAGGCAGAAATCAGCGGAGACCATCAATTCGCCATCCACGGGGCTAGAGGCGCCACTATCAATCTTGGGTCCAGTGAGTCTTTATCACGAATTTTTGAAGACATAATCACCAGGAAGTTCAAATTTTTCCACGAAGGTCCTGTAAAGTATCACCTTGTAGAGGGATGCTACTACCCTATTAGGGTCGTACTGAGGCAGCTATTGTAGGTTTCTTTTCCTCCACTCAGTGATATGCTTAAGTTCACCAAGTACTCATTTCACCTTGTCGGGCAGAATAGCAGGCGAGCCTATTTCCTCAAAAAATCCACTATACTTAAAAATACTAAATCTTCGAAAATTCCATTTTAAAATAGACATGAGTCATAGATATACCTCCTTCTCTTGATATTTTGAGCTTAGATCTGGGGAGTATTGGAATTTGAAGAGATCCCTAAAAGAGAAGAAGCAGAACCCAAAGCAAAAGCAACAGCAAAATCAAAAGCAAAATCAAAATCAAAATCAAAAGCAAAATCAAAAACAGTAAGTATTGCTCTGAGAAGCCTATGCCGTGCGCACTATTGTTCCGGAAACCTCGGGCGTCTTTCGCAGCAATAAAACTCATGACACCAATACATCGTCACTCCGACGTTCTTGGTAATTCACCCAGTTCTGGTCTCGAGAGTGTATAAGGAACTAGCAACAGTGTGGATGAATATATTAAAATCAATGTCGTCGAAATTCCACTGAGAGATGATGGACTTCACCGCACCTACCAATCTCCCGATCTTCGTCAAGTGATAGTTTGGTCTTTAAAAGCGGTACCCATGTCAAAGGTACAGTTGCATAAAATGATAGGAAAACAAAAAAAACAATGGAATGTCGGCACCATTCAGTTTGAGCACAAGCCCTATTTATTGTAGGCCCGAGCCCTGGACCAGATTAGCTATTCATATGCAAGAGAATGGCGGACTACCATAGAATAGCCTTCTTGAAGTGAATCTTTTGGTACTCTATCTTTTTGATATATTTAAACAAATAACTAACACACATCCTTAGGCGCCCTTGAAAGTAATAGCGTTCCGCATCACCAGGGTTTCATTTGCATTGCACAATCAGGATTCAGGATTTCATCTGATCTTATAAGTTCGACCACCACTCAGAACACCGATATCGCATGTGGCCTACAGCCCGAAGATAAACTTTCTAGTCAGAGGTTTGACAAAGATACGCTCAAGATTGAAAAATTCATGGACTTCTTCAACTATTCACACGTGAACTTAGACGAGGTTATTGAGGCGATGCAAGAAATGATTAGGTTATATTTCGCATGGAACAACTATAACGAAAGATACGGAGGGCATTACTGTCGATATTGTTGAGCCGGCAGAAGAGGAAAAGGGGGAGAATAGAAAAAGGAGGAGAGAAAGAAGAATAGAAAAAGGAGGAGAGAAATAAGAATAGATAAAGGAGGAGAGAAATAAGAATAGATAAAGGAGGAGAGAAAGAAGAATAGAAAAAGAAGGTCGGAACGGCGGCTCGAATATCTTACAATTGTTATTCACGAACATCCCGAGGCATTTGGGCATTTGACATACTTACGAGAATGAATAAACACTTAGAAGCAAACGAAAGAAAGAAGAGAGTAGAACTATGAAAGAGAAGATACCTAAAGTAACTGAATTAAATTCTTGATTTCTAGAGAATTCGGTTTGTTGGTGCGGATGAAGAAAATCCCCCACCTCCCAAAAGGTTTGGTGAGTTTTCGGTTCCTGCTTTTTTGATAAGCAGTAGCTTTAATTTTGATCTTGGTTTTTGAGCCACTATGATCTTTCCATAAAAGTAAACTGCCTTAAGGATCTTGCCTATGCTGCCAATGATGTCGGATGCCACATCACTCTCTTTGAGTAAAAGTCTAGCAGTACCATGGATAACGGCATTGCAAACCCTCTTGGCGAGAAAGTTGTACACTGCGGTTTCATTGAGTTTGGCGTCTCCGTATACTCTGATTACAGAGCCTTCAGCCTCCAACTTCTGTATAGTGATTCTTGTCACAAACTGCACAGACGGTCTACATTTTTCAATAAAGATTTGGTGACTTTGATGCTGTAGAACTCGTTGTCAGCAATAACTTCCAACTTCTGATTCACTTTAAGGCTACCCTTTTGCCCTGTGGACATGCGGAAGATGGACAAATTGTCTCTCACCAAACACGAGTTTTTGTTTGGCGATTTCTTCCACAAGTTTCTTTCGCTGAATTGCTCCTCCACTATGGAGTTGAGAATGTCCAACATCTCAGATTCGGATCCACACAAAACATGGAATACTGCCTTGGGAGGTAAGTTGACCACATTCTTAGCCATCAATGGGAACGAATGATCGAAATCAATTGATTTCAAGTAGGTTCACCGCAAAAAAGCCTGCTCAAAGCCTGCTCAAAGCCTGCTCAAAGCCCGCAAGCATGGTCCATGTAAGTATTAAGCTTTAATAGCTCAGTGCACGAAGAGATATCGTATCGTGGTGTCCTTAGATTTGAGGCAAACATTTACTGAATGATCTAAGGAGAATGTTCAGGATGCAGATAGATTCAGCACAAAAGCAAAGACCTTGAGACTAAAAATAATCTCTAAAACCCAGGTTTGAAAGGACGTCCATGAATTCTCGCAATCTGCTTACTTTACATGGGTGGAAGATCAATATCTGATGACTATTCTACATTGCCATCTTCAACGGTGTCGGTAGATTATTTTGAGGGTAATTTTACCAGATAAAATATTAGAGACATATTCTCCATACATCTTTGAAAGCCATCAAAAACCACTTTTAGCAAACCGGGTACAGATTTGGGGAAATTCGATACACAATTTTACCCATGCTGGAACGGAAACTGAACTTCTTCAGTTCAAAATCGGCACCAACACTGACGGAATCTGCGGGTTGGGACACCTCTACGTGAGGATTCAAGGTCTCAACAATCGTATTTGCCTCAGAATCGGCACTTGCTTTACGAGGACTAGATAAAATAGGTTCCCTTGAAGGTAAAGAGTCCGGAACACTGGTCAACACAGGTTTCCATCTTTTGAGTTGAGGGGTGCTTTGAAGAAGAACGCTTGGACGGGACGAGGAGTCCCTGGACGGGACGAGGAGTCCATCATGGGCTTTCTCTTGGCACCGGCGACATCACGCACTTTCGTCAGGGCCGGAGTTTTCTTCTGGTTCGAAGCGGCAATGAATTCTTGTATGTATTGGTGGAATTTGTCCACATTAGACGTGCTGGGATCCAACGCGCCGTGTTGAAATAATGTGATGTCGAAACGACGTGCGTTTGACCCAGAAAAAACTAGGAAAGAATACATGAACGCCATGCCATGAATAGAAGACTTTAAAAGCTCAGAATATTCGCCAGTTTGTAGGGTCAGTGTGTGGGATCTTAAGGTCCTGGGAGTAAACATGATGATTCTCAACATATTTCGATGAAGCTCAAGCTATTCTTGGACATGAAGAAAATCTGAATTGCGTGTATCGATTGAAGGTGTCAGAGGTGGATGCTTGTGGCTGCACAGGCAGCCGTTCCAAATCCAATAACATTAATATTCACCATACATCGGGTGAGTCAATTCAATTAGCATTGCGGGTTGTTGGAAGTATTTTAATACAAATGTTTCTGTGTTAAAATCCACTCACTCACAAGAAAGTACCCCCAATTTTCCACCAGCTAAACCCACCGAAATGTATCTAAAAGTAGGGTTTTGCCTTTGTACTTTATCCCGAGGTTTTTCATATCAAGTTTGAGACCTGCTACGCAATAGTCCATGAGAAGAGGCATCTTTGCTTCTCGCGCGTTGAAAATCGGATCCAACTCCAAAATTTCTCGAAATCTTTCTCGGTGAAAATCTACATCTTCCAGCAATAGAGGCTTACACTCTTCAATCCCCAAACAGAGATTGGAATCTTGTCTTGTGTGTTCTCTTGAATGGGGTTCTTCCCCAGACGGAAGATTTATCCCCAATAACTTGAATACAGAGAGGCTCACCATGTCGGCTTCAATACCGAGTTTCAAAAACACAAGATTCAGCTGAAACTCCAAGCAAGTAAGGCGTATTTTTTCTAAATGTGCATTTCTTTGCTCACCACAAATAAGAGTGAACTCTCTTAACTGGAATGGTACATTTTTGCGCAAACTCCTCGCAATCACATTCATGGTCATGCCGAAACGGTCACAGTTTGCATTGATATGAAGGTTTTTAAGCAGTGACGTATTCTTTGTGACCTCCTCCAAGAAGCATGTCACAAGACCGGTTTGTTCACATTTTTGAGGGTACTCGTGCAAGAATAAGTCGAGTGTTTGCAATGGTTTAAGCAGCACTGAGGCTTTTATAATATGTGCTACGTCCATACCTTTAGTGCTAAGGTACCCTTCAAGACCCAAGGTTTTTAGATTCAACTTTGTACCATGTTTACAAAGTTGGTGAAAAAAGTCCACCCAAGGAGCATCAAAGTGAAATCCATCTGCTGTATTCTTCCTTCGAAGCGGTACTTTGGCTTTGTTTGGCGATATTTTAAACAGTAAGTGCTTCAAGTTGGCGTACCCCCTAGAGCGGATAAGTTCCTGAGCAAGACCCCTAAACTCGGGTACTCCACTGGCGTTCCGTGGCCAAAAAACGCTTAATTTAACGAGATTTGACCTTTCAAAACGACTTGACACCACACAGCATGTGAGTGTATGTAAATTTGGGGCGATTTCTCGTGGCACCGCTAACTGTTTATCGCATTCAAACGACTCCAACCGTGTTAAAGAAAAAAACTTTGTGAGTAGGTTTATGGGAGGCACATCCTTGAAAAAGACCGAATGAACCATATCAGCTAGTATTGTGTTGTGTGAAAGAACATCTACATAATATTCAAAAGCACTGAGCTTCAACCAGGTCTCGTTTTGCCGCTGTAAGCTTGTGCCTTTTTGGGTACTGGGTCCATCAGAAACAATGAATTCTTCATAAATACGCTTGATTGCAGCGCCGTAACATTTCTTGGATACCAAGCAAACACAGAGCAAATCTGGAGTTGAGAGATTGTTAAAGATTAAATGCAAGATTTCGGGGGGAAACCGCTCGAACGATGGACGGCCATTTGCACAGTTTTTTGTGGGTGAAATCATTGCAACTTGTTTCTTTGAACCCCTGTGATGATATCCATAATGATATATTCATAAGGATATATCCATAAGGATATAAACTATAAGTATAAGAAGAACTTCTGTGTCATGCCCCAACTTAATACACTTAAGCTGGAGGGAGTATACTTAAATGCAGGCGGACCCCACATGTGGGGCATGCGTACATCAGTATAAAAGCGAACGAGTGACACCGTATATAACCAGTCAAATTCAGAAAAGTTTTGTTGCACTACTTTAAGTGAGTAGTGCCATGTGTGACATAATTTATAAACGTCTTTAGTGGCGAGAAACGAAGCAATGTAAAGTTGCCTCATGCTTAAATAATAAGACCCCGGGTCCTTATTATGCGCCACCAGGTCGTTATTATGCGCCACCAGGGCTGTGTAGCAACAATACAACCAAATGTCACCTGGGTTTAAGGCAAGTTCACGGATATAAGAAACCATGATAAATTTTCCACCAAGCAAAAGTCAATCCCTAAGACTCATTGCCATTTTGGTTCCAATCAGTCCGTTTTCTTTCATAATATGTTGCATTTCAACTTGTGGATCAATAATTGAACTCCAGGGGGAACTGGACTGTACTTCTTTACTGTACTTCTTTATTGTCGATATTTATTGTCTATTTATTGTCGATATTAGACCACATTGTCTTAAAGCATCCATGTCTATAGTGAAATATGCATGCCCAGAATCCCATTTGTGCGTTCTTATGAAGTCACCAGACCCTAATCCCAATGAATATCTTTAGTGATTCAAGTAGATGTTTTCCTTACAAATATCACCGGGTTTCGCTCCATACCCTTGATAGATGTCTGATTATAAACCATAATAGAAAGAACATTTTAACAAGACGGCCAATCAAAACATATTCTAGCATTAAGAGCTCCAAAACAGATCTCCATTCTCTTTCACAGCCTGTAAGAAACAATGGCCGTTTTCATGGACACCCTCCAAAGATGCCTGGGTCTCAGAACATTATAAAAGAGCATATAAGAAACGTATGTTGGTGATTATAAGAAACATATGTTGCTGTTAGTCTCCTCATTTAAATCATAATATCACTCAAGATGAGACTCTTTTTACCGTTGTTTATTGCCGCATTGGGAACCCCGATAGTAGCAATCAATATCACCACTTCCGATGCAATACTAATCAACCAAAATACAACTCAAACGCCCATAACGCTGTTGAATCCACAGGCAGGAAGAAACACCCCGCTTTCACAAATGGCAGGCAAACAAGCTACGGTTCAGTTGAGAAACTTTGTCGCAACTTTGAAATCATATTTCTCAGACCGTCGATTCGATACTCGCCGGTTTGAAGCCGATGTTCTGAATCTCACACACACGCTTTTGGCCATTGGCGCTTTGGTGACTCAGTCGCCCTTCTCTACGGATCGTGCACGCCAGTACAGGTTTGCACAGAGGACGTTTAAGACAATGGGTGATGCTACAAAGTTGTTACTGTACTACCGAGGAATCAAATCCCCCGGCGCCAACTATCTTTGCTACGTGATTGAGCTCGACGCTAGGGTGTGTGCGTCATACGACTTCCAGGGAAATTTCGACCTAAGTGATTCCAGCAATGGCGAAAAGGTGCTGAATTTCCACCAGATGTTGAAGTTTTGGGAGGGTCAGTTTGGAAAGGTTAAGGTCCTGAGCCGTGCAATAAATAAGCTATTCAAAATTCACGCTGATAGGTGTAGGGGAAAAATCAAGGATTTAATGCGCCAGGCCCCGCCACAGGAGGACTACTTTATGAAGAAATATTTCCCACACGGGCGTGGCTACCCACGGATGAAACCAAGTGGTAGAAGTCCTCTGCGTCGTAAAACATTGCATGGGTAGAGACGAAGGTAATGAAGTGATGAAATCCCGCAAAAATAAGATATCCTCTTTATCTATTCTATACCTTGGATAATTTATGGCATATCTTTGCAGCAGACTATTCTGCTATAAGGTCACTTGCACTAACCATGTGGTAACCGCATTGGACGATAATGATGCTTTTGAGGGTGCCTGGTTTTTCACTACAAGCATTATACTCTGTGAAATGCCAAATATGAATAACCATCCATCACATACACAAGCGCATAAAAACCCCAGGGTTAATAATAACCTCGGCAAGAGTATATCATTTGTTAAGAAGTAGTAGATCCTGTAAATGTTTGCCCATTTTTTCTCGGACTTCGGCCACTTGAACATTTGGATCTTGATCCACTGTCCACCCGTGACCTTCATGTGTTAAATATCTCTTAACTCCCCGAACTTGCGGCCAGACGTGCCAGAAAATTTACCATAGGGATTACTGGATTGTGGCATTCAAGCGTTCATAAGCACATGGCTTTTTGAATCTTCCATGTCGGCTCTTCCTGTCATAGCCAAGCAGAATTCGGTAAGCTTTTGATTTTTCACCCACTAATAACTCAGGTAATTGGTATTAGGCCCTGTTTGAGAAGGCATGGGTGGTTTGATATAACCACGCTTTTGAATCACTCCAGTGATAGAGTTTGCAGGTGATAAGCATATCAAAAAGAGTTTTGGAAGCACGAACCCAATTTCTAGGCGTTTCTCAAAAGAATCACCCCAGGCTTGTTCAATTCGAACTCTCGTTGTTTAAGCTTCTTCGCTGGGATACGTCAGTCGATGCCGAAGCACCTGACTACGAGGAGCGCTTAACTATGGCCAGTTCCCGGAGGTACCTCAACAACGACCGTGGGCTGACCACCATTCACTAGCGTCACTGCAGTAGTACTAGTATAAGTCTGTGTCCAGTACGAAGTAGTCGTGGTAGGTGGCAATTCAATAACAACCGTTGGCTGTCTGCCGTTTGCTGGAGTCACCGTAGACTTCTGGACTTCAAGCAGTTGGGCCATTTTCAGTACACTGACAGAAGTGATCATTCATGAGGCTACCATGAGGGGTTATTGGTGAAGAAGTGCTCTTTGGCAATCACAGTGAAAATATGAGAACTTGTGTTGCACAATCAACCTTTGATCCAGCTTCCTAAGAAATATCCTTAAGTTGATGAAACTCTCTTCAGAGCGCAGTTATATTCGTATCAGACTCACATCTCCCGTGTAATTGAAACACGAGTTTTAGGTGTGGAAGCAATCTCAAAAGTCGAAGAAAGTTCCAGAAATGCCTCAAACATCATATGAAATGATATCTCCATATACATCTTGAGAGTTAGAGATTTCTTGCCCTTAGCAACTTTTTTCGCCCACTCATCATTCTTCTCCGGTGAAATTATTCTTGGCCGCCCCTTTGCAGTCCGACACCCCAATACTTAGCTGACGAATAAATACAAAGTACATAAGAAAAGCTGGACAATTTATCAGTGATACTAGGCATGTGCCTGGATAGATGATACACACGAACGTATCCGTGATGCAGCAAAAGGATCCATTTAAAGGCACATAGGAATACGTCCCGAAATAGCCCCACACTTTCGCTGGTTGTTCCAATCGCAGATCCATTTCTGTTTCAGCTCATCCAATCTTAAAATTTCCATTATGCATTTGTTTCTTTTTCTCTCCGCCCACTTCAAACAATCACGGTACTTCTCGTGCATGTATTCCAATTCAAGTCCACAACACACATTTCAGAACGCAACCAATGCTTTTTTGCGTGTGTGTTTATTATTGAACAAAGATGCATTCACGAAAGAGGCATTCACGTGAAGGAAATCTCGATCGGAACCCTTATCCCGAATAAAAACACGGCAAAGAAGCTACCAGCAGCGTTTCAATAACGGGTTCTGACACGGAAAAGCAAGAAAAAAAAAAAAAAAGAACAATCACTTTTACTTCCACTTACGCCTTTTTCTCGCATGGCATTATGCGCCGCCGCAATCCCCCACACGGAACAACTGGTCAATAAGATGTGGCGCCAAATTGAGCCACCTGGCCTTGTTCTTCTAATAAGTGCAGGGCCAGGTGCATTCAAGGGCGGCCAAAACTGTGAAAAAGTCGCACTAATTGAGAATGTTCAACTGGGTCATTCCAGGTGTAAAATATTGATAATTCCATAGTATGACGTAACACGGAATGCGTTTTTAGAATTTTGGGTGTTTTCGATTCCGGAATCTGGGGGTTCGGTCGGGTTGTGGGGTCCGGTCAGGTTGTGGGGTCCGGTCAGGTTGTGGGGGTCCGATTCACGGATTTAGGGCACACAGATTTAGGGCAGGCATTTTTAGGGCAGGCAGGATTAGGGTACGCGGATTTTGAGACCTTTTTCCTCTCACTTGGGAGATTGGGTTTTCTTTCTCGTTTGACATTTTGACCACCCCATTGTTGTAGCCCCGAAAGTCCGCTAGTATACTGAAATGAACAATTATTCCTCTTTTGTTTTTTTCTTCGTCTTTGTTTCCCCCGCTTTCCCTTTTCATTCCGTTCTTAATTTCCACGCCGGACAATTTATCTAACGTAACCTGGTCAATCTAATCTTCAAAGTGCAGGGTAACTTAACAGGATTCACCGAAAAGCGCAAATCAAGTTCCCCGATACCCGCCGGCAAAATGTAAATCGAGATAGGCACAAAAGCACAAAAGAAGAAATACCAAGAGTCCTTTTTTGTTCTTTTACGGACACGTTGTATTCTTGGCACCGGTGCAAACTTTCTCGGAGGGCCATTGCCATTCGCACCGCACCCCACCGCACCGCACCCGGTGAAAAGGCCCCAACCGTGGTCTTTCTGCAGTGCGACTGCCCAATTGGGATAATTTGGTTGTCTATTTTCCAATTCCGTTTTTTCCGTTTTTTCCCTTTTTTTCCCTTTTTTTCCGGGTTTTCTCCGATATTTTTGCGTTTCCGTTTCCGTTTCCACTTCCGTTTGGGATCTGCCTCAACTGTAACCATTGATTAGCTTTTGTGGAAATCTTACCATCCTTGCAAACCACACCAGACTAGGAAAAATTAAAGCATGCATGGTCTGTTACGGTATGTCATACGGTATGTCATACGGTGCCAGCGCGGGCCGAAACTCGCCTGATGGCGCCGTTTTCTGGGTATGGAGAGAAAGCGAAAATGAAAATGAAAAGAAAAAAAATATAATAAAATGCTTGCCACACCATTACGACATTTTCAATTTGCCTCATTGTGTGCCACATTGTTGCGCTGCGCCTCAGCCCTACCGAGGTTGGTACAGCCACCATTGTTTTACACTTTCTTGTTGGTTTGTTGGTTTGTTGGTTTGTTGGTTTGTTGAATTGTATGGTTTCTTTCCTTAAATCTCTTTGTTCTTGCATTTTCCGCACCTCTTGTCTCACGTCTTTCCCTTGGTATTGTTAGTGCACACGGCCCCACGATCCACGCACGTTGACGGTTATGGTATTCTGAATAATTCCCTTTTGTAAGGTTTTTTTTTTTTATTATTATTATTTTTTACTTTTTTTTTACTTTTTTTCTTTCTTTTATTTCTTTCATCTCTTCATTTCATCCTGGTTATGTCCCTTTCCGTTCTCTGAAATGCACGGCTATGCCCGGGTTTCAACCGCACATTGTCTGCAAAAACCACCCCGTTTGTAGGCCTGCGTATTCGGCATGGGATTTTCATTGGGTGGGCATTATTCACGTTTTGCACCCATTCGTGGCACCACATCCTTTTGTTCTTTCTTTATGTATTCTTATACTTCCGGATTCGCTCATTTTTATTTTTCATTTTCTTTTTGTTCTTGCTTGCTCTCTACCTTCTTTCCCCTGTTGATCGTTGCCCTTGTTATCTCTGCCTCGTGCGTTTTCGTTTTCTCTGCTTCACCACTTTGACTTGTTGTGGATCTGCACTTTCTCTAGTGTTTGTGTTTGTTTGCAGATAATATAATTTTTGGCCTTTTAAAAAATGGATTTCCTTCAATGTCTGGCCAATTCTCGTGTCACCGTGCAATCTTCTTGTTACTGGTACACCATCCAAACTCCTCAGGACTTATCCACCGTGAAGTCTTCCAATGTACAAAATGACCTTCCCATGGTTGAAGACTCTTATAGTGCGCCGGCAGTACGGGGGTCTCCAATCCGCCTCAAGCGGACTTCTACTCAGAACCCCGACATGGTTTGCAAAAGGCCCCGCCCAGCACAAGTGTCTGGCGCAAAATCCTCTGCCAATCTCACGTTGGGTGACCCATTCTTTAGTCCTGAGACAAAGCCTTTTCTTCAGTCTCCTCGGGTGCTTCACCAGTCTCCTCGAGTGCTTCACCAGTCTCCTCGGATGTTTCATCAATCCCCCAGATCTTTCCCTGATCCTGCTAAAAGCTTCCACCTCCAGAAAAAACAAAGATCAAACCTCAACTTCTTGCAATTGGACTCTTCGCCGGCCGGGTTTCCACAGTACGATTCCCAAAAAGACCCCTTTCTCGGAACTCCTGATGGTTTCCATGGAGCTTTTCACTCGGGAAAATCCTTCAAAGTTCCTTTTGAAGGTGGTGTCTCCCGCTTCAAAAAGGAGGAGGACTTCTCTGCAGAATGGTGTGGGGTTCAGGACCCTTCGGATATGAAGCATTTTTTCCAGGGCTCTTCGTCCAACTACGCCACAAACCCGTTTTTCGAGGTGCCAACTTCTGAGCCCGAGTGTGTTTCCAGCTTCAATGTCCCGGGCTTCCCTACCCTTGATAGCTTGCCTAGATTTGAGGTTTTGGACGATACCCCTACCCCTCCAATGACCCACCCAGTGTCACTTATGGTTCAAGCGCCGGAAGCTTGTGCACAGGTGGACCAGACTTATCTTATGCTCGAGCCGTTACACCTGGACCATGTTAATACTCAGACCCATTCTAATTCCCAACATCACAACAATACCCAACATCCCCATGATACCCAACATCCCCATAATACCCAGAACCCCCATAATACCCAGAACCCCCATAATACCCAGAAACACCACACTAATACCCAAAATACTACCACAACCAGTAGATCAGAAAGTTCCCAAACCAAGCGCCACATTCATCAGCCACACGGGCCTAATACACCATCTTCTTGGCACAATCCAGTTGTGGGGTTGAAGGATGTCACCAATTTTCCCTTCCCTTCATTTGACGCATCTGGACACAAAACTGACGACGATACTATGCGCAAGAGATTCACCGGCACCGTGCCAAACCCCCAAATCACTACCCAGAAAAATTCCAAGACGAGGGCCCACAAATGTGTCATCTGCAACAAGGTATTCAAGCGGCCGCTGTCGTATCGTATTCACTATACTATCCACTCCGGAGAAAAGGACTTTTCCTGCTACAAGTGTGGAAAGAAATTCAACGTCAAGTCGAACCTCACTAGGCACGAGAAGTTACATGCGAAGTCTGACCACAACATTAAAAAGGAGAACTACGATCCAACTTATGGACATGCCTAATTCAATAGAAGATATTAGATAATTAATTGACAAGCAATGTTTTGGTTTTAGGAGGGCGAGTGCTGATTATCTTGGGCAAGCTTGCTCATTCTTTATTGACTATCACCCTCAAGCCTCTGCCCTTTCTTTATTTCCTCTCACCCTCAAGCCTCTGCCCTTTCTTTATTTCCTTCACCCTCCAGCCTCTGCCCTGAGCTATCTCTTGTAACATTCATTAAATTCTCTGCATTACTAAATTTAGTGATAAACCAACAACGCGATTCCTCCACACCACCAGAATATTACTTTTAGTGGGCCCACAACACCGTGCTTATGATTGGAAATACTGATAATTCTCCACAAATTGCTTCGAAGCTTTTTCCCATCATTCACAACCACAAAGTTTCCCTTCCAGAATAAAGCCCGGCATTGTTTTCATGGGTCATAACCATGGATTCGCGTTGCCGTTAAATTGGTGTTCTCGATCGGCAACGCTGCAAACCACATAAGTAACCGCAAGGATTAGGATAGCAGCACTTGGTTTTTTTTTTCTTTTTTTTTTTTCCTTTTCTGTATCTTTCTGCAAACTACTGCTCCCTTGGATCGGCCTTATCGGTGAAATTGAACATTGATATGCTCTTACAATCGGCCAATGTGGGTTTACACTGACGAACAAACGTCACGAACTAAATTCAGAAGCTGTCGAAAGAGAGGGAGAAAATCAGTGGTAGATAATTGATGGGCTTAGAAGAAGCTTGACGATTTTTGTTTGGGGAAATCACGCCTTCTCATCTCTTGGCCGGAAGATGAAGTGGAAATCAAAAACACCTGCTAATCTCCATATCCACATATGGGCCGATTCTTGGGAAACTCACGAGTGAAACTCACAAGTGAAAATCACAAAATATATGTGCATATCTCTAAAGCTGTCTATAAACAATCGAATCCAACATAACCATGCTTTCGCCGCATTTACCGTGTATGGCATGTCTCTCGGACCAGGGCTCTACTCCTAATTAGGCAATGTGATTGCACCTGCAGACAGAGCCCTATTAGACCTATTTGGGAAGAATCGGGCCATTTTTGGAGTAAGGCAGAAATCGTGATTTGACACAAGGAAAATGCCTAAACCGGAATAATCTGTGTCGATTAAGGCCAAATGTGGACTAATTGGTGTACGGTTTTGAGAAACCCGGTTTGGATCACCAATGTGATTTGTGTTCGATTGAGGCCGCGCCCCGTTATAGTAATTGACCAACCCCGTTATTATTGCTACTCTTTACATGAACCCCTGACTCCATTTTCTGTATTTCTACATGTTTGCAAATTCTCACTACATTAAATACGTCATTAATTTGCCAAAACACATTTTACAATATGAGAGGAATTTCATTTACCAGTACAATATGAGTCTATTGTCATTCAAAAGTCAAGCTTGAAGGCGGTGTGCAATGTCAATTCTTCCTCAATAGCTAAGTTTACTGATAGTCAATATAAGTGTTCATATTATGGCCTCGACTTGGACCTCGAAGGTCGGGCGTGATTTACTTTCTTTATTATGGTGGTTTTGCCCAAAAGGTTCTCTTGTTCTCCGTAAGTAGTCATATAGGTATTACCAACTCATTGTAAGAGCGTGAGGATACGGTACCATTCTAAATCAGCCAAAGGATCGAATTTTTGGTAATGTATGTGGCTGATGAGGATCATAATACTGTAACAGTGGCCAGTCCAAATCCAATTTTTAGTACGGCATTAGGAGTGGAAAATATACCACGGGACTACCTCAGATGAAAACACGAGTGGAACAATGCCAAGTGACAATAAAGCACAGGTTTTTTCTTGATTGGTCCTATGATTGGGCTCCTCAAATCCAGTCCGATAAGACATACGTCAATGCCATGTCGGTGGAAGAAACGAGCGATTCTGGTACTCATAAATTTGGAACCATTGTCGAGCTCGATATACCGTAGCCAGTTTCAGTTTGTGGGTGTCTTATGCAGCACCCAATGTGGGTAATACGAACTCGATAGCCACCCGTTTGCATCCGTTGGGAACATCATACACGAGAGGGGGTAGGCATTATCTGCTGAACATCAACGTGTACAACTGGGCTTACAGATGGTCAATACACGGTCAAGACGGATATGTCAATAAATGCCACCGTCCATACGTAAGTAAATGAAGACTCAGGCTTACGAGACTCGGATTTAGGAGACTCGGACTTACGAGACTCGGATTTAGGAGACTCGGACTTACGAGGCTCGGACTTACGAGACTCGGACTTACGAGGCTCGGACTTACGAGACTCGGACTTACGAGACTCGGACTTACGAGACTTGTGGTTCCCTTCTTGAAGTTTCCACTCAAACAAAATAACATTTAATAAACTTAGATTCCCCTATCCGAGGGTTTCTTATGTGAGCAGATGGACCTGTGGCAATCTTAGATAAGTTCCTCATTAATGTTGTCCAGAGATGTTCTTGTTTTAGAGGGCCTCGGTGGGTGACCCTCTCCTCTCGGAATTAGGAGTTTTGCAAAGCACCCACGAAGAACGCAATTGAAGTAGTCCCGTAAGGACAGCCCGATAATTCTCGTAAGGTGCTTTTTAACTGCAAATCATCTTCTGCCAGAAGAAAAAGAATTTAAATATACCCAACTTTGTCATACTAGGAGCATCGTGTAGTATCCATTATGCCTCTACCTTTATAGCTGTGGATTATCAATATGTTCAGTGGCAAATCATGTACTTCTTTCTCTGGCTTTCAGACTAAGCCTTCAGAATTTAGAAACGCACCAACGAATTGATTCAATCTGGAAGTTGTATTCTCGGGCGATGTCGTTGATATAAATATCGCTATAGCGGGGTAGCAAGTCTCCTTGGAACTATCGTTATATCGAGGGATACTGATACCGCGACATCGTTATTCCTAGTGCCATCCAAGTAATGAACAGAGGCAGCAACATTTTCACCATCTCCATATTCCATACGCTAAAACCGCCCAAACCAAAGCTTCTTTCTCAAAGATACCCTTTTAAGAAACTTTTCTGGTACATCTGTTGATGCTTCATTCATCAAATACACAGACGTACACCCGTACACCCGACCAAATATTTTCGTCCTGCAGACAGTAGGGGCCGGCAATCTTGTTCAGCCAGTAAAAAACAGCGAGATTACCTCCTTTCTCCACATTACGTCTTCGTTAAACACCAATAAAAATGGCTGCTCATCACTTGGCCAAGTACGTCCGTCATGCTGCTCCTCCTAGACCTCATGTTGACCCCAGATTGAAGTGGAGCTCCAAGTTTCTTGGTGCTGCCATGTGGTTCTACATCTTCTACAGAGTGAAGAACGATTTCATTGAAGGCCATCACTGATGCGTGGGACAAAAACCAGGAAAACGAAATGAATCACCGAGATATTGCGGCGAATGTATGAATGACAACTGTTTGCGGTAAAACAGGCTGTCGTTTTTGGTGTCATGTCTTCTGTGCTCTTGTATAATATACTATATCATGAATATACATTTTAATGGAACTTTGGGGTATAAACTCTGGCTGGTGTCGTAGGATTTATGTGGAGTAATGGTCGCTGGGATAATAAACGGTGAAACCATTCATAGTGGGGAGTTATCCTTTTCTGTCCGTGTTTGAGTGGACCTCCATGCAACGTTTTAGAGGTATAATAAGTTGAAAAAAGATGAAGTAGTTTAACAAGTGTGTCTATTAGTAAATATCTTAAAATGTCAATCCGTGTTTAAAATTGAAAGCAGAAGAATATGAACAAGAAGGCTAAGCCATTGATTCCGAAGGGATAGTCGATGTGCCAAAAGATCAAGAAAAGCCAGGCAGTGAAGGTGGTGCTGAGAAACCAACATTCAGAAGAATGGCGAAGGTGTGGGCATGGTTCTGTTAGAAAGACCGAAGGCCCTTGGTTAAGGCCCTTGGTTTTACCTGGATATAAGGATAATACTCGACTGGCGCAAAAATTTGTTTACCCTTGGTCTATTGTATGTACAATCATTTGCAGGTGTATGGTTGAATCATGGATTTGTATTTAAGATCCTTATTGGGTGGATCAACATGTATGAACCTTTTTATTCTACATAATAACATTGTCCCTTCAGACTAATCGGCAGACTGAAACTAATCACTTATGTGTGTATTTTTCAACTGGAGCTGGGGTTTTGTATTTGCTCGAACTGTGAGTTAAAGATATAGCTTCATATAGGTGTAGTGGAAACTTCCACAGGAATGGAAGAGTGCCTCATGAAGTAATTCAATGAGCATACTTTCAGACCAATGATTTTGATCAACGCACGATTACAATCTCTTCAGTCTTCAAGCTGGGGTCTAATTTTGTACCATACATGAAGATCCTTACAGTACAGTCGCTATTAGAACGGTTTTTTTATCAGGATCAAGCCGTCCGTCCCGCTAGCTAAAATCTTTGCGGATTTCAATGATGTGGTTAAAGCTGATGCGAGAAAAAGCTCTTTCCCTGGTGGAAAGAGCGATTGATATTTTCCCAAATTAACCCTTCGAAGAAGGCCACTGGACTTCTGTAAGAGACTATACAGTAGACGAACCTGAGACGTTGACGATTGAGGCATTATTTCCTAAAGCGGAAGGAGTCAAATGAAACTCGCCTTAAACGAAACGTATCCAGCAAGGTTTGACAAATGATAACCTAAATTGGATCAGTGGAGTCCTGAAGTAGGTCAGAGCAGTGTTGATTGGAATGAATATATCTACTACGTTTTTCACTACGAAATATATTTTCGAACTTTTTGCTGATATCCATATCTATTTAAAATGATATTTAACTAAAACAATATATAACAAATATATTCTCGATATGTTTTTTGAAAGCCAGGGGTGGAGCGGGTTCTCCTCTTGAGAACACCTCCCCGTACAAGACCATCATCTACAGATCCTTCCCTTCCGGCTTTATTCAGGTATCTAAACCATCCAATTTCCTTGATTAGCGGGCACTTTGTCAAGAGCCCGATTCAGCTGGAGATGGCACTCTCAAGCAGCACACTCTCTCTAGTAAAGTTTTGTTCTGTCTCTTTCAACAAAAACACAAAAGATCAACTTTCCTCTTCATCTTTCCTTGAGATAAACTCACTCAATTTCGCTTCCTTCTCCAGAACGTTGGGCCTCACTGGTTTCAACAACCGTTGCGGTATCTTGAGCATTCCCTCCGTTCACTTGAATGCCATTTAAAGATACATCGAGGATGCTCATTTGACTCTGAGTAAGCCTCTCGCCTTAAGAATGGCCAAAATTCTGATTGTACTCGATCGAGTCTTGATTTTTGGTGAACTGACTGAAAACTACGTAATCCTTCCCTCTTTTATCCTCGAGCTTGGCGTATACCATCAACGATGGCTCATTGACATCGCAAAAGTCCAAGTAGGATTGCCCAACTTCCTTGCACGAGTCTATGCTGATCTGGGAGCTCGTTATCCACTCGGCTGTCATTCAGGTACGAATCGGCTGCCATTCAGCTACCATTCAGCTACCATTCAGC
>JAJMAK010000285.1:0-22034 GCA_030572615.1 Metschnikowia lachancei | reverse complement strand
AGACCTACGTCAGGTTTCGTTAGCCAATTCCTTGTGTACATTCAGCCACCAGGGCACGTGAGCCGGTGTTTTTTGCTTTTTTTTTTAGTTTTTTTTTTAGTTTTTTCTTTTTTTTTTTTCTTTTTTCTTTTGTTGTACCCATCTGCAGTCCACTTTGCAACACACCAGTGGCCCCAAATTTGCAATCCTTAGTATATAATAGACAAGCCCCCGGAGATGATTTTCTTCTTGCACTTGCTACTCTTGCTTCTTTTTGTACAAGAAGCCAGGGCAGGAATCTGCTCCTCCAACTCGGTGATTCCCTTTTCCGGGTATAAAATCACCCGCCGGCATAAGATCCGGCTCCATCCTCTCAAAAGCGATAGTTTTCTTGTGCTCACCAAGTGCCACAGAGGCATTCCGCTTTTCTCCCGAACAGTACCAACATCATCGACGCTTGACGAGTTTGCCACGCCGTTTTGTAAGTCACACACCGAGTTTGATTTCCTGGATCCTTCACGTAAAGAGCGCCGTCGGCCTTTCCCGCCGCTGTCATGGACCCGGAACGCTTCTGCAAATACACCTGGGTTGTTATCCAATAGACTCACCAGATCTTCACGGCTCAAGAATATGCGGCTCAAGAATATGCGGCTTAAGGACTGGCTTCCCTTTTCTGGGCCAAAAGCTGAATCACAACACCACGCCCCTGAGGATAAAGACAGTGCGTCCAAGAAAATACACCGAAAAGGTAGCAAACTGGGAAAACGGCACCAACCACATATCCCGGTGTCGTGTTTGAAAATGGCCCGTAGAAAACGTTACGCCCGCCTGGACGTTGTGATATTCATCCCTGCTACATTTGTGGGAGTTCTCTTTGCCTGCGACCAAGAATACGACGCCGTGAATGGCATGTCGAAAATAACCCCCGTATTTGATGAACCATCGTCCATGACAAGCCTGCAAACTTCTAGAAGCGACAAACCAGAAGAGCTTCACCCTAACACTGAAAAGCTACCCGAGTCTTTGGAGTCTTTGGATGAGCCTATTCCTCCCAAAAAACATTATCGGGTGGTTCACAGAAAGAAAAACAACAAGCGTTCCCTCAAATCGGCCCCTCAGAAACACTCACAGAAACACCCACAGCATTCACAAGAGGTTGACTCAGACGAGCCAGATTCACAAGAGGTTGATTCAGACGAGCCAGATTCACAAGAATCAAATCCAGAAGTGCCCCCTTTCTCCTTTACTGGCCGGCCAGTATGCCCCTTGGTCGCTGATGACTACTCTTCCCACTGGATCTCCGTGCAATTTAGCCCCCCAGCACTCATCTACCACGTTCCCTATTTGCGTTCACCATCTATATGGGATCCCCGCTTCAAATCTTCTTACTCACACGCACTGCCCAAATGGGACAACGAGGTGGATATAAACGAAAGCTATACTTATACCCAGGTTGAGTTGTCTCTTATCGGAAACGCACTCATGGCTTCTGCAAGATACGTGCATCGGCTCTTCAATATGAAGAAAGCAAGGCTATCCAAGATACTTGCATTCAAGATACGATGGATCCGGAAATTCGACCCTAGGGTCCAGCTATCTTTGTTTTTGTTTTCACTTGGTAAACCCGTAGCATTTCGTCACGTGGTAAGACTACAGAAATTTTGGGATAGTCTCTCTCGTGCAAATGCCAGCGTCATTACTTGACGAGTAGGAAGAGACCAACAGGCAAAAAAAAATATTACACCTTTATACATTTCTCTATTATGCTAGACTTCTAAACAATGATATTATACAAATCCCTTCACATTGGTGGGCACTGGGTCAGAATAGTTGGAGGATGCAGACCCCGACTGCACTGATTCATTCCTGGTGTGATTGAAGGGCCTTCTACTGGGCGAGTCTGGAATCCCTAGCGCAGAATCCGGCTTGATGGTTTCGCTCACTCGCGTGATTTTATGTTCAGTTGGCACCTGTTTATCTTTTGCTGCCAGAGTGTTCTTGGTGGAAGCCTTTCGACTTAACTTGTTTTTGATTTTACCCCCAAAAGTCTTCGCCTGTTCATCACTGGGAGAATCCGTAGCGTAAGCTTGGTCGTTAAAATCAACAGTCTTTTCCCCAAGATCGGACATCTCCGTCGACTCGTTTCTGTCACTACTTGAACCAGTATTAGACCCCATATGTACACCACTAAGTCTGTACATCTCAGCTTCCCAATTGGCGTGATGGTCCTTTGCCGCAGCTCCCAACGCGAACAATTCATTATTGGTACGTGCCTCATTAGTCACCATTTTCTCCGACTTTTTGTGCTTGAGTGAGGACATTCTTTGGAAGGACGTTCTGTCATCCTTGGCTGGGGCGAAACGAGCGTCAGGGTTTCTCGAAAATACAGCCAAGAAACTCATGACGATAATCAGAATCAATAACACTAACGAGAACGCAGCATTTAAAACAAAGAACACCCAGCCCATGATGGAACCAACCTGTGCAGGCTGACCGAAAAGATCAGAGAAGAACACAAACAAGAGCGAGTTGATGGTTACAACAACGGCCATACAGTAATTCAAGATGTTGGTAGACTTGTTCATGTAAGGCCTTTGCGTGAACAAAAAGATCATGTAGACGAAGTCAATAGCAAAAATCACAATGGAAGAAACTTTTCCCGATGCCTGGCAAAGACCAATGAAAATTCCCTTCAACAAAGCGTATGAAACCAACACCATTCCAAACCAGTATTTCTGAGCATGGAACATGGTGTAGCAAAAACCGAATTTCTGCAACACCACCGAATCACCGTATAATATTGCAGCAGGGTTTTTGTATTCCCTGGAAGAACGGGTGCCAAATCTATGCGTGTTCCAGAAGGCGTAGATGACAATTCCAAGGGCCAAAATAAGAGCAAGGCATGCCAACACAATCACCGCTGGAGAATCTTGTACAGTAAACTCCCACAAAGAGAGAATGATAAGCTGGGGGAAACCAAGGTAGATGTATCTTAATAACGCACCCTTGAGAATTGTGGGGAAAGATTTTCGGAAGAAGGTCAATCTATTAGGGTTCATGCTTCCGAATCGGATGAAAAGCACCGTCAACAGCTTAATGCAAACAATGATCACAGCCAAAATGAACCCAACGAGAACGAAAAACGTGAACCCCGTCACCACAATAGACGTGGGCTCGATATGGGAGTTGTATCCAATTCTCTTTATACCTCTAAGAACGAACAAGTTGGCGTTCGAGCTCAAGGTGAATTCCAACGACCTCTTGATACCAGCAGGAACAGAAAAGTTGTTTCTGGCATATTCGTGCAAGTTATCAAAGTACATTTTGGCCCTTTGGACCAAGATCTGTTGGGTAGTGCCCAAAAAGTATAAAGAAGGTGTACCTCCCGTACTCTGAACGTACCATCTAAAGATCTTTTGCATGAACTCTACACGGATCAAGCCCATAGACCAAGCAAGGTTTTCAGCCCAAGCAGAGGCAATAGGTGGAACACGGTCAACACTCTGCATGGATACAACGACAACAGATTGGAAGTACAAGAACAAAGAGACTGCGTTAGTGGCAATGTGCGACGCAGCATTAGAGTTACCAAAGGTCGACAAGATCGCAGCGATCAATAAACCTAATCCAGCAATGCAGGCGGTGGCCCATTTAATTCCGGTTTGAGATACAGTGTTTCCGTTGGTGAACGAACTTTGAAGACAAGACAAACGCTGACCAGTCAGACGGTCGTATACTTGGACCTTGGCCACAGCATCGATGTCAGGAACGGTATAGGCGATGCCGGGGATTTGGTTGACGTACAGCTTGGAAATGTACTCGACGGACTCGACTTGCATTGTTCCGGGGTAGATCGGACAAAACTGTTTCCAGCCCAAATCACACATGTCGATATTTTTCTCAATGATGACAAAACCATAAGCGTAGATCTGCACGTGGGTTATCACGTTACCTGAGATCTCCGTGACCAAGTCGAGAGAGTATTTGAGCGACCGGTCATCGGGATTGAAAGTAACCTCAAAGAAGGAAGGCGAGATTTGAGAGTTTTCCATACAAGTAACCAACGATGTTGCCATAAGGACCCGTTTGGCAAGGGCTGGCACGGCAATGGCAAGCCATATGAAGAAAACACACCTCATTATTTGTTGTGAATAATTTTAGTTACCGTAGAATAGGAAATGGAGTCCGAAAATGTCTCTTGCTGATACTTTTCCTGGTGTATCCGAAAAGCTACCGAACAATGTAGTTGGGCTTTCACGAGGCAGTAAGTGGACCTGTTTGGAACTTGTTGGCGTATGGAATAGCCAGGTTTGCCTTTTCGATCACGGAAAAGAAAAATAAGATGGCAAGATGACAAATACCACTGGCTGGAAACGAAATAGCAAGGATAATTTATCCAACAATCCTTGGTCTGAAGAGTAAGGCCAAGCCAATCAAAAAGTATCAAGTAAAAACTGGACGCTAAGCAAAAAAGAATGTGGCGGACTGAATCGAAAAGCCTGGTTATTGCAGGATCAAGAGTTGTGATCAAAGTTCCGTGGCTCAAAAGGATTGATTTGGTGCGCGAGGGGCGGGCAGGATATTGGTTGGCAAGAAAATTTGCAGAGAAATCTCCGTATTCGCTGCGAGTGTGTGTGCATGCAGAAGATGCGCAGGCCCCTAATTATGTAAGTGAGCCAAAGAAACAATACGATAAAGGGACAGTCGCAGAACGTCCTGCATATTCATTACCCCCGCTTCACGAACGACATTGTGGCCCTTGTTTCTCTCCTTATTGTTCGTTGATGCATCCAGCCGCAATTGAAGAGTGGGGCAAAACAATCTTCTTCATAAGTGGGGCATCATAATAGCCGGGCAGCAAATAGCCGGGCAGCAAATAGCCCACTTTTGATTTTCCGCTATGCTCCAACAAATTTTGTGCCGTGTGCCTAAAAAGTTTCGCGTGTGTAGGAGGCGCGTTTTTTTTGTTTGGGCGCCCGCTCCGCCCACAACCTTAATCTCAAAACCTGTAACAAATCCTAAAATAGGTTATGCTTGCGCCGCAGTTAGGCCTTCGTGAATAAGCAACAAAAACAAAAAAAAAAAATGCCACCACACAGCCATTACAGCCTAGAGAACATCACAAATGATATTCTTGCAACCGCGAGTGCTCAACATTGGCAAGTAGCTCGTCTCCCCACACATGTTTTATCACATCCCAAAACTCTTTGGCGTAAACAATTCTAACCCCGTATTTATCGGCAAAGTAGTCTTCTGGGGAAGAATCTTTGAAGTCGAGGCTCTTGTTGTCTTTGAGAAGCTCATTCAATTGGCTTGAGTCATTGATCTTATGCACATACTCCTCGAGAACATCCCTCCTATTTTTTCTTGGAACAATAACCTTTTCAATTTGCCCCGTGAGGTGTGCTCCGAGAATCTTCTCTTTTAAGCCTCCAATAGGTAACACCAACCCTCTCAAGGTGATTTCTCCCGTCATTGCAATATTTGATGGAACCGGTTTTTGTAAGATCAACGAGAGAAACAGAAGCGCCATTGTAATACCAGCTGAAGGCCCATCCTTTTGGACCGCTCCACTAGGAACGTGCATATGGATCTCCAAGTTATTTAATTTCTTGAGAAGAGACTCTGGATCTTCCAAATTCAATAACCTCTTGTACAAAGTATTTTTGATGAAAGTCAACCCAATCTTTGCGCTCTCCATCAATACTTCGCCCAATCGACCTGTCATGTTCAAGGAAGTACCCCCTTTTCCGTTATTAAAACCAATGCTCTCAAATATAAGAACGGAACCAGACCCATCAGTATTGTAAGACATCCCATTCACAACACCGTATCTGCTAGACATGATAGGATATTCGACAATTTCATTGCTTAAACTGGGGAATGGCAATCCAAGGTATCTTGCTAAGTCAAATTCTTCGACGTTTGGCTGATACATTTTTTGAGTGTCAGCTAATGACTCAGAGTACTCAACTGCCTTAAATCTGCAAATTGTTCCCAAGCTTCGCTCAAGATTTCTGACCCCAGCTTCACGAGTGTACTCAAGAATGACTTTCTTCATTACATCCTCACCGATGAGTACCAGGCGATCACTCACAAACCCGTTTCTCTTCATTTGACGAGGTAACAAGTACGTGTTTCCAATCACAAGCTTTTCATTGTAATCATATGCGCCCACTTCGATCATTTCCAATCGATCGAGGAGAGGCCTTGACAAATTATGAGGGTCATTGGCCGTGCAAATGAATATTACTTGCGACAAGTCAATAGGAAATCCGAGAAAGTGATCGACAAATTGGGTGTTTTGTTCAGGATCCAAAACCTCTAGTAAAGCAGCAGCAGGATCACCGTTTAATTTGTTACCGCTGTTGTGTCCGCCCACAACTTTATCTATTTCATCCAACAAGATAACGGGATTCATGGACCTTGATTTCCTGAGGGCTTGAACAATCGAACCAGCCATAGCACCAATGTATGTTCTTCTGTGACCACGAATTTCCGACTCGTCCCTCACACCCCCGAGGGAGATTCTCTGGAAGTTCCGTCCAAGTGTACTGGCAATCGATTTAGCTAAGGAGGTTTTTCCCACCCCAGGCGGACCAGCCAACATGATGATTGGCGACTTGTTGTTCTTCGACGCAAGAAGAGCCTTGTGCGTACGCTCCCGTTCTTTGTTTATCGGGTTATTTACCGGCAACCTGGGAGAGGTATCGTCGTCATTCATCGAGCGGGTTTCATTTTCTTCGTGGCTCGGTACAATGATCGACTCCCCATTGGTAGACTCTCTGGTAAATTTTCTGCTTTCCATCTGTTCCCTTAATTGCCTTTTCTTCTCAGCCTCCTTCAACCCAGATTCATTATACTCTTTTTCAGCATTGGCACCCAAAAGTTTTAGCACAACCAAGTACTGGATCAAACGGGTCTTGACGTGTTGCAACCCATAGTGATCCTCATCCAAACGTGCTTTTGCCTCAGCCAAATCAATATCTTTATTTGACAAGAACCGGGCAACATACTTGTCCCAGGGCATATCTGCCACAATCTCTAGGTAATTCCTGATTACATGGAAATCACCATTTCCAGGGGGAGAATTCTTGATGCGTCTGAAATCCTTCACGAGAAGCCGTTTACTGTCATCTGAAATGGAGGTTATTTTGGGGAGTTGATTTTTAATGAATTCGGTGATTAGGCGAAGATCATCGTCGTCATCGTCTTCATTATTTCCAGGATCATCATCATTCATTGTCGAACCGGAAAGCTTTTTGGAAGGAAACGCCGCGGGGCCATTTTTACGTCTGAGCAACTGTTTCTGCTGGGACGGGGTTGTTTTTCCGTTACTGGTTAATCCCTCCAAAATGACACGGATAGACTTCAACTGATTTGCCACGAGGTTTGCTTTCTGTATGTTAGACGCCTCTCCATGAAACCAGTGATTAATCATAGAGCTGTTGCTACTGATTTCTTGGAAAACTGCAGCCATCTTCCCCATCATGGCATCTGTTTCAAGCGCCCGCTTATCGAGAGGAATAGTTGAGAGAACTCTCAACTTTTCCGTGTTTGGGAATGGGACGATTGCCACCGTCAAGTCGATGATGCGCAGCAACCCACGGACAGATTCAGTGGCATTTCCCGAGTCGCAGATTTTTTGTAGTGCCGTGTAGGCCTTCTCGAAATCTTTCAGGCCTGCCAACTGCAAGAATAATGCGTTTGCCAACGGATTGAGTGTGAGCAAGTCAGCTTCGCTGCCCCTTTTGGTGAGAGCGTTACGGTAGTTGTCTAGAAACGAGTCGATCAGGGAAAAAAGAACTGTTGTCGAGGCCTGGAGTTTATGCACGAGTGCCAGGATATCGGATACAGTGCCATCTGACCATGTAAGAGCAAACACGCATTCTGTGGTCTTTGGGTTACGCGAGGCAGTCTTTTGGGCACGCAAGATTGCCTGCAACGTGAGTTTGATGGAGTTGGAGTCGTCCGAAAGAGCAACTACACGGCATACAGTAGCGACACCGCCAACACCGCCAGTTTGGGGATTGTTCGCCGGCGAAATGCGGGCCAAGTTTGGGAACACCGCCACAAGAAGCCATTCGAGGTCTGATGGCAGTTCGGTGTTGGTATCTAACGATACTGGCATAACCAGACGGGCATGTGGACCGGTCGAATGGAACTTGCTTATTCCAGCAAGAGCATCCGGCGATAACACGGGGATTTCCGAGTCCGCGGTGTCAAAAGCGTATTCTGCCAATAAAGCCTTAACAACGGGCACCGTGCCGATTTTCTCTCTGTATCGGGCCAAGAATGCTGCCGCTTTGAACCGGGGTAAAGATACGCTGTAGAGGATTCCGGGTAAGAGCACGAGAGCCGAGTCTAAAGTGTACAGCGGTAACACCAACTCGTGGGAGAGGGCGGGTAAGGAATTTTGTTTGGTCATGTTATTTGCGTCTTCGTGTTTGTGTTTGTGTTTGTGTATTTGTGCTTTTTTTGTCTGGTTAGTGTATTGAAAGATTCTAGGGGTTCAATATATTTGGGTGGTGTTTTCGATAGGGCGAGTTTGGGGCCGGAGCTATCACAGGCCGGAGATATCACGGGGCCAGAGAAGTGGGCGCAAAAAAAGACAAAAGTTGCTGGGATTGGATTTCTGGCGCCAAGAAATCCTCGTGTGTGAAGTGATCTTTTTAGTGATTTTTCTTTGTGGTTTTGTTAATTTCTTTTTCTTCACAGGCTCTAATTCAATTTCCAGCACTTTAATGTTTCCGTCTAACGTGATTATGGAAACTTGGCTACTCTTTTGGGAAAAGACTGGTGTTCGAATTGGGCCGATAAGCGAGTGCGTGGCGTGGTTTTTTCGTGCTACTCCACACTAGATCTGGCGGGCGCACGGGCGCGCGGCTCGCACGTGAAAGTATGAAATATGGGGAAATTACGTGTGGGGCCAAGGCGGCGCACAGCGCGCTGCCCCGGAGATAAGACTTGGCGGCCCCAGAAATGAACCCTTCCCCCGTCCATGAAGCCCTAACGCGGCAGAAAGCAAAGAATTATATTGCACCGTTTGTATTTTTGAACCATTTTTATTTTTGAACCATTGATGGTAAGGTCATTGATTATGAAGAATTGGGAAGTGCTTTGGATATTTTTCTGGGAAGGTATTGATGTGTGGCTTAAAAAAGACCAAAAATGGGGAACTTATGGTTGGGGCCATAGTATATTGATTGTCCTAGGCCAGGCCACTGAGATATTTGTGTATACCAGTTTAGACAGTTTTCTATATTGAGAGTGGCTTGTTATCTTTGATGGTGCTTTCTTTTTTAGGTAAGAAGGAAACTTGATAGGCTCATGGTGCTAGTATATTTGGCCATAATATAACATCGGCATATCTCTAGGTGGGAACCCGAAGTATAAAAGTAAAACGACGCCAAGTACTAAGTAAATGGAAAAATGGTGTCATGTATATTTGTACTAGACGGTAGAAAGTATCATAGTACTTTTTTAACGGTTAGTGCTTGGCAAGAATGTTGGAGTTTCCTAAACCGGTATATTTCATTAACATAAGTATGTCCATCTGAATGGCCCTAAACGTACGTTGGGTAAGCCTTACCAAATTTTTTTTTTTTTTTTTTTTTTTTTTATATGGAGAATCTTTCAAAATTTCCCAAATTTGAAGCAATGGATTACACGAAAGGTTTGGTTTTACAAGATTCTAAAAGAAGCATTACTCTGGGAGTATAGACATGACATAACCAGGCTGTCAGTATAAGTTGACCATGCATATTTTAGACGATTTTCCTCCATGATGACCGAAGGCCATATAGGATAGCAGTTGTTTACTGTAAACAATATCCATTCAAGAAAGGTCTGAATCATGGATTTCTAGAAACTTAATTGGATTTTGGTTATGAGAATTGCATTAGCCAAGAATGATACGCTTTACTTGGAAAGGTTTTAGTTAGGATTTATGTCACTAAAATAAGGGCCCCTCGACTATCACTCTATTTTCACCATTGATGATTCTTCTTTGATGCTTCTTTGCAGGACAGTTTCTTCCTCAGTGACATGCGGCTGCATAATCTAAAAATGTAAAGAAAGGCCTTCGTTTTGTGCTTTTTGGGGCTGTTTTCAAGAGAAGGATCTTCATAGTTCCGATATTCTTTGCATTCACCCGTTATGGTTTTGCTTTTTGCGGAAGAAGAGTTCACCAAACTATGAGTTTGACTTTACTCTTACACAAAAGAGCCTCATAAAATCACCCAAAAAGTTAACCAGTCAAGGCTCGAGTAGCCTGAATGTCATCTTCGTGACACTGGAGGATGAGCGTCACCGCCACAAGAATAAGCAGTCTGAAGTCAACAGCATTGTTTGCATCTTGGCATCCAAATACATGATTGTAGAAACAGAAAGTTGAGCATCGTCTCGTGTTGGTGAACTTCTCTGAGGACCGATGGTATTTGAACGAGCCACATTTGCGCGTAGAAGTGTATTTTGCCCGATCATCCGGACTCCAGCCCACTGAAAACAAGTTTTTTACCAGGCTTCCTAATAGTGGGTTATGCCTCTTCACTCTTAGCGAAGAACCAATCTCATCAATGAGGCTGGGCTGGTCCGGGTCCAAGAGATAGATTTCGTAGAAGAAATGTTCCGATTTAGCTTTCAACGCCTTGACAAACCGGAACCTCTCGGAGCCAATTTTCAAATCCACAATGGGAAGCCTTGTGTGTGCCATAACCACGGTTTCAACCCCCTTGAGATGAATCCTATACCTACAATATCCAAGGAACTTTCGCCGGAGCACTTCTCCGACATGCCGGTCATCTACTTTATCATAGAGTCGATCTAAAGCTGCTGGAGACAGAACACACTCGAAGAGTCTGAGGTGAGAAGTATCACCCATGCCGATATTTATACACCTTTTGACCATCAATAAGGGAAGTCCTATAGATGAATTTTGCTTTTCTTTGGCGCTTGCAAAGTCTGTGTGTTTTTTCGAGAGTTTGCTGAACTCCTTGAACATACGCATGGATGCTTCTGAAGGAAACACTTTTAGGCCTCGTCCAGAGATACTGTTTGTGATGATGAACTCTTGTAGTTGCTGTTGGTGTGACGGGAGCTGTTGGTGTGACGGGGGCTGTTGGTGTGACGGGGGCTGTTGGTGTGACGGGGGCTGTTCGATCGAGGAGAGGTTCTGTGACAAGGGACGCGGTTGCAATTGCACTTCGGGGTAACTTGGGGGATCTGCCGGCATAAGGTATTTGGCCGACTCTTGCATTGACGAGAAGAACCCTGCAGTGTTAGGTCCAATGATAGGAGCGGTAATGGGACCTTTCGGCCCAGAGATCAGCCCGGTAATCGGTCTGGAGATTTGCCCGGAGACTCCGGAAATTGGTCCGGTGATGGGTCCGGGGATTGGTCCGGAGACTGGTCCAGAAATTGGTCCAGAAATAGCTCCATAATGGGCGTCAGACTCCGGTTCAGACTCCGGTTCAGACTCCGGTTCAGGCTCTGACGGCACATATTTTACATCGAGCTCATACGAGTCTTGCCTACTACTCATGATCTAATATCTTATTATTGGAGTGATCAAGCTTTTCAAGGTGTTTACAAAGCGTTCACGTTGTACCGCAAGTTGCAGTCCCACATACACAAATACGAGGGTACAGTCGCGTTCCAACAAGACAAAGCTCAAGCATGTCGCTAGTAGTGGGGACATGTGGGATGCAGTGGAGTCACCCAATCAGGACATAACACCGAGGCGATTTACAGGGTTCAAGTATGGGTCGGGATGCACATGCACACCTGAAAGCCGCGTACCGGAACCCAATATTAACCACCTCGGCATGATATGGAGAATCATCACACATAATTCGAAAGTAAGGATTTATTTCGTCGAAAGGCGGATTGTGCCGAATCATGAATTCTTGTCTCAAAAACTAATGTCACCCCAGAACATTAAGTCGAGCGCATACTGTTGAAAACAAGATTTATCTCTATGGCGGTTCTCATGATTTAAGCATGATATGAGCTTTGCGCTAACACAAGTGTAATACACCCCCAATTAATGAAATGACCACCCACGAAAAGATCTGGGGAATCCCGCTTTTTATTTGTAGTGTTTAAGAAAAGTGTATGGAACATTCTTTTCCTTTATATGTTAAGACAAACATCGTCTCATACTAATAGTAAAAGCAGATAATCACTAAAAAATCAGTTAGAAATTATACCCGCCTTGGTTTTTAAATACCGAGCCCTCTGTGTGATGCATTATTTATTCTGGTTTCGTTTGTGCCTTCTTTATGATACATTCCTCATTGGATATATCGCATTCTCATGGCCAGAGCCAGTCACGCATGTACAAACATTTCATTTTACGATAAATGACGTAGTTGTGCAAGGCTAGTCGAGAAAAGAGAGTGATCTCATAATTAAAAAGCTAATAGAGGAAGAACCAAGCCCCTGGAAATGTCAAATTGATTGTATAATTTGAGAGGAGATCGACCATGGTTGTCAAGTTATCAGCAGTCGACTACCCCACACTGAAAAAAAAGACGTACTCTTCGTAAAAGCTAGTACCTCGATACTTTATTAGGTTTGCTAATGCTGGCTTGCTAGGTATCCAAACTTCGCTGGCTTATTTCAATTGAAATTTGGCATATTGGTAATACCGTCATATCTCATTCATCATGCGCAATCAAAAAGTTTATCACCGTTAATTTCTCGGTTGCGGCCAGATCACGTGAAAAGCACTGTTTCCCGTCCGATCAACGTTAGTTAAGCCACGTAGAGCCACACTGAGTAGTGTAGTGGGAGACCATATGCGAAATTGTGGTGCTGCAATCTTTTTTTTTCTGTTCATATTACGTTTAGCCGGTTTATTCCACTCTGGTCAAGAATTTGGCGGTGTTGATGATTTTTGCGGATGACGAGACTTAACAAGAGAGGGGTTCTGAAAGAGAATATTTCCAATTCTTCTGGTGTAGTACTGTAAGGCCTCAAGATGTTTTACAATGTGGCCGAGTGTTTTTCAATGATAGGTTATTGTGATTTGTTTACAAGTCTCAACAATACGGTGTGATGATACAGTTGCGACACTTTTGGTAAAACGGTCAACTAAATCTGGAGAAAGTCTATCGCTGGACTTCGCAGATGACGATTGTCGGAAGGAATATGGCAAGTAGTCGTGTAATGTGCCAGCATACTGCAATTCTTTATCAAGAAAAGGTCCCGTATGCTCTTGTTTGGCCTTGAAATGTCAAAATTCTGGAAAGTGTTCTTGGGAAATTCATTTTGGTGTTCATTAGAAATTCTACCAAGAAAATTACTTACCTAATGGGGGTTTGATGAATCTTTTGAGTCGAACATCGAGCTTAAAAAACAATGAGCAGTAGAATATTTCTATGTTTTGAAATATCTTTATTAAAAGTTTGATCAATCAGGGATCTTCAATCAAGTTGATACAAAAGAAAAGAAAGAATTTTCCGACATAGAACCGTGAAGAAGTATTTAACTGACGATGTACATGAACATATTAAAGTTGGCACACCGTACTGCACTTTTGACTTTGGAAAACAATCACCTAAGGCCAACCCAAGCTTAATTTCAAACAGTCACATTTTCTAGAAGGATACTACTTTTTAGAAAATACTCCATAGACAGTGGACGGAAAAATCAACTATAAATCCACATTAGATCACCCACAACAATCTTTTCTCAATTACTTATCTTTACCCGGAAATGTCGGACAAGAGCAAAAGTCTGGCAAGAAGAATGTAGATAAAGCCAGTTGAAATGAAGACAAGAAAACACCCTGAACTTGCCTCAATACCCTAAAATTGAAGAGCATCTAGATGTTGAAATTTTGTAGAAATGTATTGCTTGTTTCGAAGAATTTTGTCACACGGACGATACAGTGCCTTTTAAACCGTTCCACAGGAAAATGATTTCCCACAAGTGTTATTTACCATTCTACGGTGGCTCCCTTTAGTACGATTTGCTCGGTAAGAACTATGAACTCCGGAAGGAAAACAAACGTCACCAGGACCTACCTTCAAAGGGTTGATGGAGAGTCAGTATGTTGATTAATGAGTCTTTGGGTTTGCTACATGTTACCCAAAGTCGATATTACAGTCGCTGCATCAACTAGCGGTGAGGCTTCCATAGCCATTTGTTCCAATTTTATATAGATATGACCGGTTTCAACAAGATTTGATGTGAGGTTAGAATATTACTTCAACTTTTGTTTGATGTGTTCCCATACACATGCCTGAGAGAGGTGTACATCTAGGGCTATGAGACCCGTGGGAAGAAACTTCCGAGGAAATTATGAATGGAAGTTTACATGAGATACTGAACAAGAAATAGAGAAATTATCACCATTCCTTACACAAGAGAATGTTCAACAAACCCGTACGGGGTACTCCAGCTTTAACCAAGAGAATTCTCATTATGCTATTAGTTTGTCATTATTTCTGTTACTGCGGTGTTTTATTGTTTTCTACTTCTAGGTAGCTTCAATTGCAACAATAGAGCTCCAAAATCTTGGTTAGCCATCATTCATCCACGTAAGAAGAGAACGAGAACACTATTTTAGGAAGGCTTCAGCTGGCGAAAAGGGTTGTCTAATCTAAACGAGAAAACTTCTAAATTATTACATGGAGGTGACGGGGTAAATGCTTGGTTGATGGAACAAGCCCTTAGCGCAACGGTCTTGCACATTTTACAGCATCATGAGTATCATAGAGGTTATTCAAGGAAAGGGTGTGATTTGACAAAATTGAAGCAATATTGATTTATCGCACGTCTACGAAAATGAAGTAATATAACATAAGGGTGAAATTGATTTTCTCATAGGGACATAATTTGAAAGTGTGAAACCATAAAGGTACATCAACACACAATGTCGTTCTAATAGAAGCTTGCTGCCACTCAAAGTTTCATCGATATGACCCCATAAATCTGTCTGAGTGTACTATCCAAGGATATTTGTTCGTTGGTAAGGTCGTTGGAGGTCAATTATGCATATTGTAATTGAACAAACGGGTACAAAGATTCTTTAACGGAAGTACAAATCTCAATCAATAAGATCGTAAAGATATTCTTGAAAGGTCTATACCACACAGCGATGAAATGTGTTGGTTATTTACGATAGCTAGAACGACAAAACTTGCCCTTTATACTGAAGCAGAAAAATGACAAATCTCTTAAACCCAGCACACACTTACCGACGGATTCCAAGTTAACCAAGGAAAGTTAACCAAGGAAAGTTAGCCAGAGAAAGTTAGCCAGAGTTTTTGACTTCAAAAGACATATTCCATAATCTTCACGAAATGACTTCAGTAGCCACCAACACCAACCCCTATGTTCCACCCAACGGATCATTCGATATCTCGTCATATACACAAGCAATACCTTCAATTTCACAAGTTCCGGAAACGAGATATGTGGCGCCGCCCTGAAGAAATAAATCCCAAAGAAACTTCCCAGTAGATAAATTAAAACTAAAGCCACCCACCTACTGCAACACATCCTTAAGATTGACCTGGCCAGAGCCTCTTGCCAATGGCTGTGGTTGGGTTTCACTCTTCTTCCATCCAATCATGAAAATCACATTGAATGTGGCTGGAATGGTGACATCGCCGTCCAACCCTTTTTCTCCATGCAAACTTTTACAGATTTCGTTGGCGGCAAGCAAAACATCACGTGGAAGCAGGTTTGCCCGTGCAATTAAACTGTTTTGCTCACCCATGTGCTGGAGATCCGTGCACATGGCTACAAGGTCCGGATACCCTCCCACGACAATATCCTCGGTGTCGATGGTAAGCATACTGAAGCCCGCACGGTTGAGAAGGCTTCCTACATCGTTGAGATGCACCAACGGCGATACCCGAGGAGACATACCGCCATTGCGCTCCAATTCGGCGAGCTGGAGCGACGTGCGGAGCTCATAAAGCGTGTCTCCGCCGAAAATCGTGCCCATGAAGAGCCCGTCGGGTTTAAGAACGCGGTTGATATTTTCAAGAGCCCGCGGGAGATCGTTGATCCAGTGTAACGAGAGGTTGGAGATCACGGTATCGTACTGCTCACTTTCCTGGAGCACCGGATGGTCAAATGCTTCTTCGTCCGCAACTATACGAGATACAGAGCCTGGGAATACACGCTCAGGCGCCATTTCAGCATCCCTATATAGGAGCAGGCGCGAAGAATCCACCATCACCAATTCCTTGATCTTGAGCAGGATGTTTTTCTTATCTTCATTCAATTGTTTGACCGCATCGATCTCAGATTGGTCCGCATCTTCAGGGATGGGGGATTCCGAGGATAAATTCTTCAAAAGATTGCCCAGATGGGCACCAAAATCAAGCGTCCGTGTAAAGTCACGCGTGATAAACGCAAGCCTTTCGATTGTCCGTATGGCGACCTCATCCCGGAGAAAATCTGCCTTTCTGGATGCTTCGGGGTCCAATGTAGGAGTGCGAGACCTTTGGATTAGCTTCGAGGCCCGGTCAAAAACCTGGAAAGAGCTTTTATTGGCGCCCAGGGTGGTTGCTAGTCTTCTGATGAACATGAGTAATTAGGAAAGTGAGAAGAATCAAGAAAAAACCCTTGTGTGGGTATTTTGTGTGTATATAAGTTTTTTTTTGCTAGTTGAACAATCGAGGCCAGGCCCTAGGGCGAGTTGAGTATTTTGGCCCAGGGCCAATGCGCACCAGGGCCGTAGTACAAGCACTGCCATAGAATAAACACACAGTGAATTCAACATTGGGAGACTCTGTTTAAGCCAAAACTAAGTTTTGTAAAGCTTCGAAATGTTTCATTTTATTTTTTATAATATAATAACGGAAAACAGGGGTTACAGGCCATTTACCTAGGCTTCCATCCTTGAGTCATCCTGTATACAGACATGAATTCGGTACAATGTTCAGCCTTTTAGATACCTCCAAATGGGCTGTCGCACTCGGCCCTGACATCTTGGCAACGGCCTCAACTGAATGGTTCCATAGATTTAACATTTACTCAAAGTTTGATGCGGAAGGTTAAAAAAAGAACACATAAATGGCCCGTTCCAGAAAATGCTTCACCTGAATGCCTTTGTGGAAGACACGTTTCTTTTAATAAGTAACGATATCGCTAAATATTATAGGCTGATACGTCTTGGAACACTCAATCGCACCTATTCGATAGAAACCATTCTTGCCCAGAGCTTCCAAATACAGGAGGACAAACATCAGTGTCAATGTATACATCCTAAGAAATTTTACTTAAGTGGAGAAACTAAAAACTGCATGTTTCAACCAGGTACCAAAAAAATTTGACAAAAAAAGGCTAATGAGAGGAAATCACAGCCGTAATTACCACGATAGGTAACGTATCTTTTAGATTTGAACAAACACACAGTTCTAATTGAGTATTATTTTAGCTTTCTATTTGCTGATATGTACCAAGTCGAGTCACATGTAATTGTTAAATGTTAGTGTAGTTGCTTTCTCCCTATATAACCAAGTGATAGGCAAGATTATCCTTGTCTCATGTACAAAGTTGCGAATATGCCGTTCCTCCTTCAGCATGGATGTGGCCCTAGACTGGCCTGGTGTTATGTTTCTGTAGGTTTTTGTATGATTAAGAGGAATCTTTTCAGCAAATATGAATTGATGGGCATATAACAAAGTGAGTATCTCAATATATCGTCAAGCAGCCCACATGTACAATCTTTCCGAGCAGATTAGCGAGGCCTCAATATGTTACTATCTACTATTAATCATTTCAAGATACCCGCCTCATTGACTACACACGTAAGCTGATAGTTCATCGATGCCAGCAGCTTTTAATCATATAGCATGCTTTAAATCTATCTAAAATGCCTGAGGTCTATACTTGGCAAAGTCAGCCCTTCAACTACTAGCTGAGCTCAATCACATGGTTCACCTAAACCAAAGACCGTGTTTGGTACTCTTCATGTTTTTTCGCCGCGTATGCAAAATCATTATCCTTATTAAGATCACCGCCTCCAGAATAGCTGATAAGCTCCCGTTGAACAGGTGTATGTGCGTCAGCGTTTTGCTCTCTTTTGATATCCTTCGACGTCAACACGTTGTCTCTTCCAAAAACAAACATCGGGTGGAACGGAACGAAAATTAGCCCCGTGAGTACAATCAAAAGGGAATCAAGCACAAAGAGATATATTTCATGTTTCATGAGGTACCCAGAATACCCTTGCTTCAACTCCACAACCCTGTAAATACACCGAATGTAAACAAGCACAACAGCCAAACTAACAGCAAAAGGGAAGTACGAGTAAACAGTCCGGTAACGCACGCACTGATATTTTGGGTTATAGAATGGTTCTAAACTGACCAACTTATAAGATTTGGCCGAAGGTACGTTGAAAAGCATTTTGCAGTAGTTTCCAACGCTTTTCTTCTTGTAGTCGCAGTTTCCAGGAACGGCATCTCTGTCGTGAAAAAACGTACGCCCAAGAAATATAAACCAAAAGATGAGGAAAATGGTCATTGCCACGATCTGGATCAAAATACCAATGAACATGATGATATTTCCCAAATTGGCGGTGGTGGATTTGCTGCCGTCGCTATTAGACATAGCACTCAAGCCTCCGCCTCCAGCTTGGACCAAAATCGACACAACATCAGTAGTAATAAAAAAATACGAGTACCACATTGGTTTCAACACCGAGTACTGACTTCCATGTATAGTCACACTCTGGGCAAAGAGAAAGTAGATGCCTGCCATGATAAATGCCGGAGCAATGGTCAACCCGAAACTTTGAAGAATATATGAAGACATGCCGGGGTTCTTGGTGAAGCCTAAAAGTCGGCCCACATACCCCAAAGTCTCCAAGACAAACCCACAAATAAAACAGACATTATACCATACCTGTTTGGAACGAAAGGCCATGACGATATTGAAAAGAGCAAGACAACCAAAAAGCACCAAGAAGATGACGTTTCCGGGTCGATTCAATTCGTACCCATAAATGTTTCTCTTCAGAAACAGGTGTAAGGTTTCCGCTGCTTCCAACATAATATTGGCCGTTGGACTTGGAAAAGGTGTTGAAGATGCACTTGTAATTAAGTTTGAGGAAGTTGTAGTGACCGTTGTTATACACTAAGAACAGTAGCCTAAGAATGTTGCAGATGTATGGTTTGGAGGCAAATCGACTTGTTTAAGATGCTTTTGAAAACTTTTAACCTATACATTTTAGCTGGGAAATTCCCCAATTAAATAATGTGATGGGTTGCATTTAAAATTATGCATTTTGCGCTTACTGCAAATAGAGTTTTTTTTTTTGTTTTCTTTTGGGAATACTCAAACGGAAAATGTATAGGCCCCGTGCAACCAAGCCCGGCAATATTTGATTATCACTACGAAATCATGAATGGGTTCTGTATTTCCGTCATTGACCTTCAAACCGGTTTGGCCATACTTGGTGGTTAAATGGATAAGGTAATAATTTAGAAAGGATGCTCTTGGAAACTGCTAGCAAGTTTTGCTCATCTTCTACAAAACATTAATTTGTCTCATTAACTCCGCTCAGGCTTCTTTACATGCGTGGCTATGCAAGTGGCGGCATTAGGCAACAAGTAAAAATCTTGCTTCGCGACATTCTATCGATGGGGAATCTTGATATAGTTACGGCATGTATACGCGGAACCACGCTGCGCCTTTGGTCATTAAACTTCTCTTTGTATCTCGTAAATACCAAGGAGCCGGCAGTTGTAATGGTGGTATGCTTTATTGGTGGTATGCTTTAGGGGGTGATTGCTGCGTACTGTTACGGTTCTCATTAATGCCTACAAGTTTTGCCCAGAGAACTTTACTGAGAACTTTACAGATGAGTGTGAAGATGAGCGTAAAAAGGTCTCTATAGAGACGGTACGCGTGTATATAGAGAGGACATGCGTCGTTGTTATTTGGATAATTCTAAAAAGGGTTCTGTGGAATCGAGCGATCTCGCAAAAAGCACAGCCTTGTTTCGTCGAGGCGTGGGGTTGCACAGCCTTGAACGCATCCAACAAAACCAGGCAAGTCGCGTAAATTGGGCCTTCGGCTTTGCACCTGCACAACGCCGATCTGGTGCGCGTTGCGACATGTTGCGACATTTTGTATGGGCCCCACATTGGAAATAATTAATGGGCTATGTTATTACTACTTAAAAGTTACCATGTAAATATTGCAACTGATTAAAGGACGCATCATGATACTCCCGCGGGCTGATGCGGCGCGGGCCCAATGTTTGGTATAACCCGTATGTACTAGTTTGTGTCGGCATTAACGCACTTTAAAGTATTTTTTTTTTTAAAGCAAATCGTTTTTGCTTGCTTAATCAGTGTAGTTAGTAGGCGCGGCTTCTCTTTGTAGTAGTATAATATTTTCTTAGTGCTGTCGAGTACGATAATCGTTTTATTTTCTCGCCTTGATAACTACCTTTTCCTTATTCTTTCGGGATTGACAATGACATTGTTTGTATATTGTTAGTAACTTGGTCGCTCGAGTTTACCGTTTTATATCTTTTTCTCACACATGCGCTTTGGGTATGATATTATCGGAGCATTATATTCCCCAAGAAAGGTTCACCAGCTCCAGTTATAGTCCACCTTCTTTTGAGTCCTTCTATTATTCCTTCTTTGGAACAAGTCACAAGATGCGGAGGCTTTTGAATTTGGTCTTTCCGTCATACTACAACAGTCCATGAACTTGAATCGAATTTGACCCCCTTCTCTGCCAAAGAAACAACAATCCCGTCACTTGAAATCCGAGTCTTTCAAAGTCTAGATACTGCAAGCTATCGAATGCTTTAGAGTATACTGCTATACGATATTTTGCACTACAAAACAATCTGTGGCTTAAGATTAGTTATTGAAACAACCCAAAGGCTTCCATGTTTTGGGAGAAATTCCAGAAAGTGAAGTCGAAAGGAATAAATCAATGGGCAACATTGATTTTCTCATGTGAAATTTCCAATATCAGGAAAGCATAAGTCACGTGAGGCATGGAAAGCAAAGCCGTGATAAACCTCCCCCGTTTATATTCAAGGTCGTGTTAGTAGATGCCTTTGACTTCTTGCATGTTCTTTTTCAATAGTGTCACCTGGTGGCAGGTTTTGCAGCGAGAATTCAAAAGCTGAATTATGCTGCCCTAGTCGGCGGCTTAAATTTGTCCAAAGCAGTTAAAGGTCACCGAAAGGTCCGCCAAGGTTGTTGGTTTAATCATGTGTGTGTCCTATGAGTATAATCTACCGAGTTACGGTTTGATACTGGAGTCAGTAACCGAGAGAGAGCACTATATTTGATATATTTTGTGCGAGTCTTTGACGGTGAGTAAGTCTATCAATGAGTTGTTAGTTTAAAGAGAAATAATGCTTATGAATATTTGAATTTATGAAGATTCCTGCAATGATCAGAATGATACAGAAAGCACCAAAGTTTTGAAAAATTGAACCCCATTGGTTCCAAAACAAAGTCATCAAATTGGAATCATAATATGAATGGCTGTGTTAACTTCTCAGACACGAAATACGTACCTCAAAAAACCTCTGTTGATTGTTTGATAATAAAACCCATATTCTACTCACGTTTCAGCACGGGCAACTTCGGTAAGGCTACGCCCCCAAATATTCTATTGAAACATGCTCCTACTTGTTAAATAAAGCACCGTTCGTGCTTGGTGTTCTTTTTGTTTTCTATAGCACAAACTAACGCATTTAACTTCTCGAGATCATCTATTTCCGAAGACCTGAAATGCTCATGTTGAACAGACGTCCGTGTTTCAGCGTTTTGTTCTCTTTTGATATCCTTCGACGTCAACACGTTGTCTCTTCCAAAAACAAAAATCGGGTGGAACGGAACGAAAATTAACCCCGTGAGTACAATCAAGAGAGAATCAAGCACAAAGAGATAGATTTCATGTTTCATGAGATACCCCGAATACCCTTGCTTCAGCTCCACAGCTCTGTAAATACAACGAATGTAAACAAGCACAACAGCCAAATTAACAACACATGGAAAGTACGGGTATAGCGACCGATAACGAACGCACTGATATTTTGGGTTATAGAA
>JAJMAK010000284.1:0-22128 GCA_030572615.1 Metschnikowia lachancei | reverse complement strand
ATTAAATCCTCTTTTTTTATAGCTATGGCTTTGAGCGATTCAACATTTTATGACATTTTCTCTTGTGAATAGTAAATATTGTACGGGTACGGGTACGGGCCCCCCATTTGGGTACGGGTACGGGTACGCAAGTCGCTGGCGTACGGGCGGTACGGAATGCGTACGTACGGAGCATGTACGCTCGTTTGTGCATCACTGCTCCATTGTCTTATCTGGAAAAGACATTGCCTGCAGAATTCTTCTGGAATACTTTGCCCGAGCATAGTTGGAGGGGGTTTTCTTAATTTTCTTGATTTTCTTGATTTTCTTGATTTTCTTGATTTTCTTGACTGACTTATATCTCCAATTTCCTTCTTTGTCAATTTTCTCTAACTCCGTCAGCGTAGTCAATTTACAAAATGCCCAATTTCGACGCCAGCTCCTCGTTCACTGGAAACTTGCCCCATGTGGCTTTTGGAACTCCACGTGACATCAGTTCTGACGACGATTCAGACTACGACGAACAACACGACTACCATGGCCACTTCCATCAGGAATCGGCCGCTCGTGAAGCAGACCCTGTGCAAAAATATGACGTTTTTGTCCAGTTTGCTTTCCGGGAAAATATCGAGCCGGCAGCAGAATTCCGCATCGACGAAGACGATCACATACAACAAATCGAAGACATGGTTTTTCTGACGGCATTGGCCCATGGCTATTTTGAGAAAAACGTCGTGGATTTAGATGATATGGAGATTATTCATGGTATTAAGGAAATCTTTGATGACTTACTGGAATCTTTGGTTTTGAAGGCATTTGTTGCCGCCTCCGATAGGGAAGTATTCTCAAAGTACTTCCCTGGGTTGGCACAGTACTTTGCCAGGTTCAATAGAGGAAGCAAGACAATTTGTTATATTCTTTTGCAGAAGTACACTTGCTTCATGAAATCTACTGATTTGTGCTCCTCCCACAGCACGGACTTAGGGTACGTGTTAGGAGCCTTTAAAAGTTTGTTCATGCAGAATAAAAACTCTTTGTGGCGTCCAGCTGGAGAAGATAGCAGGGTTATAAACTTGTTGATCCGTCAATGGAAAGGAAACTCCAGCGTTGGGTTGGACTTGATCATGAAATTAGTTAGAAACTTCGAACACACCTACAGAAGTGTCGCCCATCTCTACAATCACAACTTATTGGACTTAATTGACGGGTTTCCGCCAGCAGGTCAAACTGAAATTCAACTATGGTGGGAAGATACCATTATCGAAAATCCTCACTGGGAGCAAATGAGAGTCATTCTCGATTTCAAGAATTATGCCTTTCGCTTTTTCAAGCCGCTGTGGTTTGGGCGTCAAAGAAAGGAAACCAGTGCCACGGAAGGCGAGTATGCGAAGTTTATGAAAATCCTTAACGACGAGAATTGTGAGAATGAATTTTGGAAACCCCACACGATTATGGGACCCGATGGCCGCAAAAGAACCCCACCCAACGCACCACCTGAAGATACCACTCAACGCATAGGTGGAATCAACAATATCATCATCAACGGACAAAACTACTTGTTGGATTATGATCTGGTGTTATCTACCACCAAAAGACTCTTCGTGCTTAACAAACAAGCAAAGGTGACGGTTACCAACAATAAGGACCACATTGTGGACATTCAACCTTTTACCGGACTATCTGTTACTGATAACACCGGCAAAAAGCATAGATCTCAGGGCAAGGGAAATGTTTTGGTTAATGGGCGCAAAATCGTTTGCTACTGGGTGCCTACTTTCGCTGGCAATATACTTAGTTTGAAGGACGTCCGTGCATTGCCGTACCATACTGTCTTGGACAAACACATTTTTGTGTATAATTCGGCGCTCAAGAAGGCGTCGCCTGTCGGGAGAATTCAAGAGAGGAAGCCATTCGATGCAAAGTTTGTAAATACACGAGGCACGGGCGGGCCGTTCTCCGAAGCGGTCCGCATTCACATGGTATACGCCCATCCAAAAGAAAACGCGACTCGTTTGATTTGCGAAAGGGAGAATATTCCTTTCGGCCCTAGCGACTTAGAGGCAGTCAGAAACTGTGAGACATGTCTTACTATACAAGCTGAAAATGCATGCAATAACGGGATATCGCCGCCGTTGTTTTCAACAACAGGTTCGGGTTAATAGTCCTGGCGATGTGTCGTATGTGTGCTGTGGTATGGAAATACTCAGTGTGGATTAAAATTAGTAGAATGCGAAATTTAGCGAAATATATTTTGAGCTATATTTCGATATTTTAACTAATTACTAGATGTCGATATTGACTCGGGGCAAACTTTACTAAAAATGTATATCGTAATATATCGATTTGATACATGTAAAAAACTAGGCTATGACCAGGTGCTTCAGCCCTCGCTACAAGCAACGACTAGCGTGTTCAAATGGCATCGGCAGAGCCCGAGCTTAGGCCTGGGTACGATTTGGAGGTCCTGAGGTATAGAGACTAACAAAGGAACACTTTTAAGGCGAAGCACCGGCCCAAGCAATGAGTATCATCGGGAGAGTGGCGTCGTTCACACGAGAGTGGCGTCTTTCAGCTGGGAGAGCGACACCAGTGATCAACAGGTTCATTGCATACTACGCTGAATGGTAGCCGATTGGATAACGAGCTTCCAAATCAGCATAGACTCGTGCAAGAAAGTTGGGCAATCCTACTTGTACTTTTGGGATGTACAATGAGACATCGTGCATGGTACACGCCAAACTCGAGGACAAAAGAGGGACTGTTTCCGTAGTTTTCAGTTAGTTCACCAAAACTCAAGACTCGATCCGAGCACCATCAGAATTTTGGCCATTCTTAAGGCGAGAGGCTTACTCAGAGACGAAATGAGCATCCTCGATGATTCTTTAAACGGCATCCAAGTGAACGGAGGGAATGCTCCAGATAGCGTAACGGCTGCTGATACCAGTGAGGTCCAAGTTTCTGGAGAAGAGAGGGAAATTGTTCGTTTATGTTTTTGTTGAAAGAGGCTCGGAATAGAACTTCACTAGAGAGTGTGTGCTGCTTGAGCGTGCCATCTCTGGCTGAATCGGGCTTCTCTTTACAAAGTGCCCGGTAATCAAGGAAAATGGATGTTTTAGATACCTGACTAAAGCCAGAAGCGATGGCTCTGTAGGTGTTCGGGTCCGGGACGATGTTCGAAAAAGCACTGGAAATACTTACCGAAGTCACAAAACTGTTTTTTTGGGTTCTTCTCCTTGGTACTCGGTCTTTCATGACACATCATACTTTATGTTCATAGTACTTGAAGCTGAACACAGAGAGTTTTGGGTGGTGTAATTCACCTTCCCGTGAGACAGGGTCGCTCTAATAAATTGATATGTTAAAGTATCCCTCGCTTGTAGATTTTCAAGATTCTCGCCAAATACCCACTCGACTTCATTCTACAATGCAACAGTGACTAGAGTCGGGGCTTACTGAACTTATTCCAGGTTCTTATCAATTATCTGTAACACGCAATCAAGGGCAAAAACTGAAACCTGTGGGTATATAATGTAAAGAAGGCTCGGACTTTACATAAGATTGCCTGGTATGACAAGCCACCCACAAGTCAACTAAGTCCGTTTACGCTGTGTAACAAATGACATTTCACCCTAAATATCTGGTAAATCTCCAATACATTAACTTGAAATAGAAATTGTTTCGCCTAAGTTCTCTGTAAGTTGGTCTAATCATTATGGTGAAACAAGAAATTCTTCTGCACACTATCAGAATTCTAAATGCTACTGAGAAACGTAGAGCCAGTCTTGTTACAACTTCCTTCATTGAAGAGGGTGCTAGCGAAGGTGCCATAGAAAATGTCACTTGATTATTATATTATTGTAGCGTGGCTTTTTGTTGGGGCAGTGAGATAACATAGGAAATTTACGGCATAGAAGAAAATAGAAAGTGAAGTTGCAAAAGTTGCAAATGTTGCAATAGTTGCAAATGTTGCAAAAATTGCAAAAATTGCAAAAATTGCAAAAACGGGTCTCTTTCTTAATGTCTAGCTACTTCCTCGCACTTTCAACAACAATCCCGAGAGTAGTTAAGAGTGATGCTGAAAGTATTAAGATAGCCCATACCCCAAACGACGGATACTTAAAAAAAATAGTTCCAAATTAACAACAATTCTTGTGACAACTAGATATACTTTTACGATCCGCTAAGCCTCAACACAAAACACTTTTTCCTTTATCCGGCATGCAATGGCAAATTTTTAACACGCAGCTTCTGCGGCTTATCAAACCGAAAGTGGTAGTGCATATCTATTATCACAAAAGCATAGTAGAATCATGTCAAAAGTATTATAGTATGGTGATAAAATAACAGAATTATACATGCATTTGGCCGGCTATATAAACAAGGATGTTTCCGGGGCCTGGGAATCCCCAGTAAAAAGGTTAAAAAGACATTACACTTGAACATTATCTTGATATCATTGATTTCCATCTTTTACAATGCCCAGATCCGATTTTTCCTCCCAGAACCCCAGCAATGTATTCGGCGGATCTGACGAACTGTTGCCTATTGAAAATCATGCAAGTTATACACAACTGCAGTACGCCGAATTTGATGAACTCGAAGCTAGGATTCATTCCGAAAATCCACTTGGAAGGTACCATCCTTCTTTGCAAACGGCTTTCAGGGAAAATATTGACTGTGTAGAAGAACTTATTATTGATGAAAAGAACGCAGTGAAGCAAATTGCAGATATGGCATACCTGGTTTCTTTGGCACACGGAATCTATGAAAGCAAAGTTCGAGATTTGAACTCGCATGAGATCAACAAGACAGGCGAAGACATTTATGAAGATTTGATGGACTCCGTCCTTTTTAAAGTCTTCTTTGCGGCTTCTGATCGGGTATTATTCTCTAGGTTTTTTTCTGGGCTTGAAAGGTACTTTACCCTATTCAACCGCGGCAGCAAATACATCTGTTCTACACTTTTACAGAAGTTTCAATGCTTATCCCGGGATATACACGGCGAGAATGATACAGATTTGGCGCATGTTTGGAGTGTCATTTATAAAGTCTCGTTTAAGAACAGAAAAGCATTGTGGGAGGCGGCTGCAGAAGATTACCGGGTGATACACGCGCTCATTCGCCTTTGGAAAGGGACTTCTGAAACGGGGTTGAATTTGATAATCAACTTGGCGGTATCTTATGACCACAAGTACAAGACCGTCGACTTTCTCGTCAAGCCCAACCTATTGCTATTGCTTGGCGGCTATTCCGACGCAGCGATGGGTCATATTGAAGCATGGTGGACGAGAAATACTCTGGAAAACCCGCATTTTCTGGTGGTAGAAATCCTTGAGGATTTCAGGGATGCGGTCTTGTGGTATTTGAGGACACGGTCACTAACTCGGGAAGAACAACCCGTGTGTGTTTCCAAAAGCGACTGTCTCAAAATCACCGAACTCCTTAAATTTGAAGGATGTGAAAAAGAATTCTGGGAAATACAGAGGGATCTGGACTCTACCCTCGAATCAACAAACATTCCAAGAGATTCTGCCCGAAATATCACCAGAAATTCCAGTAGAAGAACCAGAAGATCTCCCTCAAATAGCCTCAGAAGAACTTCCACGCATACACGAGCAAATCTTCTTCGGGAACTCTTAGTCAATGACCCGCGTCTTCTTGAGTACGTGTGCATCAATGACGACAATTTCACTCTTAGCTATGACCTGCAATTTTCTTGCACCAAAAGAAACTTCATAGTCAGCAGTCAAGCACAAATCTCAGTCACAAACAACAAGGCCCATCTCGTGAACTTTCAGCCTTTTACTGCGTGCTTGGTTACTGATTACGACGGTATGGAACATAGGTCTCTCGGAAAAGGAAAAGCTCTAGTCAATGGACATATGTTCACCTGCTACTGGGTGCCCAGCCTTGGGGAAAATGTTATCAGCTTTAAAGATATCCGAAGAATGACCCACCATGTTGTGTGCGATAGATATGTGTTTGTCACAAATGAGAATGACAAAAAAGCCACGCCTCTAGGCCGTATTGACGAAGAGGAACGATATGACTATTGTTTTGAGTCATAGCTGAAAAAGTACAAAGTATAGATATCTGTATTCATAAAAAAAAAAAATATACATTTCAAATACAGGAGCCATAAATTTACCGCCGGAATTGCGGATGTTTCACTCGTAAGAATGAGATTGTTTCGAATCTGAGTAGCCTGCTTCTGGGAACTCCTTTGATAAAAAACACCTGCTTCAATTAACATGAATAAACATATCTCTACCGTATGTTTTTGAATTGGGCAATATTGTATATTGCACAAATGTCTGTCGTTTGTACGCCAGGACCCATAAGTGATGTTTAAATCCTGCTCATACGTGTTTCAAGCCCTGCGTTAGGAAATACTTATAGGTGCCGCTTTCTGCTTGGGAAGAGGGGTTCGTTATTAATTCAGTGAAAAAAGGTTCCTCTGTTTGTGTACTTCGGCCAAGTCTCCTTAACATGAGCTTCCTATGACGATACTAGAATATATTCTTCTGTAAGTCTCTTTCGTTATCTTCTGCGGGACTTTGACACAACTTTTCTGGTGTACTTTTTGTTTCCATAATATTGGAATTAGCGTCAATTTGTTTTCTGACACTCCTGCTTGGCGAAAATTAATCACCTATCAAGAAACACACATTTCGCTTCCAAACCCTTATCCCCAAAGAAAAGAAACATATTTGACGGTTACTATAGAGCTCCTCTCGTATTAGTGTTGATATTCTTGAGGCTATGACTTGGGTATTTTGCTTCATGATTTATTAAGAAGTATACTTGTAAGAATACTGCTTCTCTTTCGTTATATCCACACTTGTCTTGCAGTTGTGCTTCCAAAACAAAAGATCTTAAGACATTTGGTAGCGCCGCTAAGTTAAGATCATGGCGGAAGAACAAATCATCTCAGCGGTAAGTGACACCGCACAAATCGAAGGAAAAAACCAGATCGGCAGAGCCATTATCCTCAGCAAGCTCAACTACAGGTTGGAGTGTGCCTAAGGGACCTCAGGGTAACAACAAACGGCCGTGGGGCGTGGGTAAGAACCCCAATACCAAGCCGTTTGAGGAGTGAACAAGTACACCACACAACAACTCGCACGTTTGTTTATCGAGGCGGGAAACAACGCCAACAATGAGGATTCAGACGAAGGAAAAGTGCAGACCCGAACGGAATACATACCCAAACCCTCATAACAGGCTACATATAGGATCCTATTCTGACATTTTGTACTGAGAAACTGATGAGTTTACGTGTCCCTGCTCAAGTATGCGACTCTCTACCTACTAGCTATAGGCTATGAAAAACAGATCAGTGGCACAAAGTCCTCGTGAAATGAGTCCGTGTATCAAAAAATCATTCTCTACCTGAATACAGTATAAAATAGGCCGCAATGAAAAATTCCCCCCTTTCCCAAATTTTGTCTATAGCTGGTTAGAAAGTTGGATATAGAGTCGGTTGAGAGTGAAGGGTCTAAGTCACGTAATTACGACATTAAGACTCCACGTCAAACCATTTACTGTCTCATATAACTATGACGAGTTACTAGGTCATTACAGCTAGATTAAAATCATTGTGTATTGAAAGAAGTGCCGCAAGATATCCCCGACTTTCTGAGGATACTTTCTTAACCAGTTTCGTATTTTTTTAGAATCGTAGAATTTCGTAGAGGGCAATACGAATACAATGTCATTTGTACAGTGGATCATACCACCCAAAACTTCCGAGACGCATCATTCGCTTAGAAGAAAATACATTTGTTTACTAAAAGTTTTGAAAAATAGAAAAAAAAAGCATCATGGCTTTTCAGAAAGCGTTCTGCTTGTATGACCCGAGATTTGACATATTCCACATGAATATGGGCGGTGCTTACACCTCTGGACCCATTATTAGTCCGCACAGTCTCATCATCGATAGGCATTTCTGGGTGCCTACGCCCACCGCAAATAGATCTTCGAGCTCTTCGATCGAACGATCACATTCCAAAATGAAGTTTCTTCTGGGCCGTGCCGTGCCGTGGGTTATTTGTTTTCTATTTTTTGGAACATTACGGATTGCAAAATGCTGTGTGAACTATCCACGAGTTTGCCCATCGTTTCTAGAGGACTTTTCTGACTACCACTTATTTCCGTAAGCATTTTTTATTGCAGACTTTAGGTCACTTGGTCATACTTGGACGCGGCCAGGAGGCTCATCTTGAACGTCATCTTGAACGTCATCTTGAACGTCATCTTGAACGTCAAATGTTTCGCTTTTGAATTCCTGGATTCTTACTTTGGGATATGCAGAGAGAAGCTCATGATTGTCAATTGTATCAACTCTCAGTTTCATCTTCTTGTCAATATGATTTCTGTATGAACAATTCAAGACAGAAAGCACGCAACATCAGGAGCCTAAGACAGTGTGAACATGCGGTGGCATAAATGAGACCTTAATAGAACTTCACCCCGCATACTTCTTTGAATTCTGTGTCAAGTGACTTCCATGGCCGTCGAAAAGTAAGAGACGAAAATTTCCTTTTTTACAATCAGTCGTGAAAGAAATGAAAGTCGTTTTAAGCCAACTGGGTGAAATATAGTCCACCTGTTTTCACTGATGACGATTTCCAGACTGTACTACTAAGGGCTCATTGCGGAACTCAACTTCAGTTATAACCTTATTAGCTGCTGCATCCCATGACAACACCGGTCTGTTCAAGTTGTAAACTTCGTGTTCGACAATCCCGAATTCGATAATCTGTGTTCGTGCACGAATGAACCACTCAGAAAATATTGCTATTATCTCACAATTGGATCTGACCAATTTACGGGCCTGTTAAATGCTAATCGCGAGTTCTCCACTCCATTCAAATCTGTGGAGCCATTAACTCCGACTGTGATAGGCTGCTTCGTCCCGCATACCGGGAGTATCTTGTTAGCCATATCTCGTACTTCTTCATGTTTGGGTGCTATTCCATTCTAATGTAGAAAGATGATCCGTTTTTTATGGGGTTTTTGGTGAAAAGTCGATTTTCGGAAATGATGACATCTTGTATATATGTCCGAAAATGGCTGACCTATTATGTGATCTGACCATAGGAGTGGGGACTGGATCATTGTCGTAAAATTAAACTAACTCTACTAAACCGTAGCATGGATGAACTACACAGACCTTTTAGTTGATAAAGTACGGGACTTCGGTCTCAGAAATCTTCATATGAACAGAGAGGATGATTATCTACTCCGGGGAAAGTGATTCCTATTCAAAATATCAGTGGCTCCATGCTCTATTGAAGATTTCCATCGGCGCCAGAAGATACGATTATCTCCATTCTTCTTGTTGCCCTAGATTCGATAAATTCGACAGTAGTAGGGTACACTCGGAGCCTTCTTGTGTTAGAGGGCACTTTGGTCCTTATTGAAAAAATCTCTTGCGGCGTAATGGGTCCACATTTCTCTGACGGCGTTGAAATTGAGTCCTTGTTCTCCGGGCAATTTGACCCAAACATCACCCTCCCAACCCCGCAATGATTGGTCTGTCACTAAATCTCCATTTGCTAAAATTAGTTCAATTACGGGACCTCTTTCCTTTCCAAGTGGGTCTTTTTTGTGTTTCAAAGTGACTAAATTCCCCATTAAGAATTCTTGAAACTGTGAGCTGAGAGGTTAGTCGGCTAAATTTCTGCTGAACTTTTTGAGCAATACGTGACTGAGTTCGTTTGGTGTTATATTGGAACATTTGAGAATGTACGCTTGAATAAAGTCGCTTGTATCCCTATCCCGATTTGCCCTACTTTAGAGAACGTTGTGAAGAGTATATTTATGCTAACTTTATCAATTTGTACATCTTTTTTATGATTTGGTTGCAACGCGCATGCAACGTGACCTTTGTCACGTGTATCATCGTGTGTTACATAAAAAGCAAAAAAAAGACGAGTTTTAGCATGAAATCAACACAAATTTGGTTAAAATTCAATGGTGACATTTATTGGCATATACTTTTCCCTCTGGCGTCACAAAATGTGGTTTAACTATTCTCAGTGATGTGCAATAATTCAATGCATGCGAAACCTATTCATGTATGCAGGTCTATCATAAACGTGTTTTTCATATAGGATGATGGTACTGTACGTGGTCATTCGGTCGTATTTTGCAACCCTGGTCACAATACAAGGGCTACCACCAAGAAGGTTGTTACCCGGCCGACTAAAAAGACTGAAACTATTTTAGGAGCTCATAGTAATGGACAATATAAAAACAATACATAGTTGAACTGTATTAATGTGACTGACCAATGCAGAACAACCAGTGCGCAAAAACGCGTGTATACGGCACTCGCCGAAACTGATGCTGCATACATACAAGATTTTCCGTGATTTCGCAACCTGATTTCTCCATTAAGAAAGTATTGATTTACCTTCATCATACCTAAAAAAGAGCAGAGAGAAATAAAGGAAAATAAAGGAAAATAAAGGAAAATAAAGGGAAAGTGAACAAAAATGAAAAAAAAATTCTTTTTTTCTCCAAACCCCCGGTAAGACACTCTCTTCTTCAATGCCTCTTCTCGAATTTACTTCCTCTAACCCTGGAAACATGTACCATGATCACTTTGGAATCCCAGAGGAGAACACTTCAGACGTTTCACTTGACCACCCCATCCAAATCCACGAAGGTGACGAAGGTCACGACTATCACGATTATCACGACGATGTGGGTGACGGATATTATCAACGCTGCTGCGAAGAAGACCCTCTCGATATGTATGGCCTGACTATCCGGTCGTCTTTCAGAGAAAACATTGATCGTGCAGGCGAACTCCAGATCACTGCGTCCGCACAGAACTGTTTCAAGGAAATTCAAGACATGTTGATCAATAACATCTTGGTACACGGCCACTATGAGCACGCAGTTGAAAGTTTGAGCGCGGTGGAGTTGATTCATGCGGCGAAAAACTTGGTTGCGGATTTGAAAGAGTCGATGCTGTTCAAGGCCATTGTGGCATCTTCAAACAGGGCGTTTTTCTTGAGGTATTTCCCTGATTTGGAAAGTCACTTTGAACGGTTCAATCTCTGCAACGAGATGATTGCAGGCCCACTAAATCGCAAGTTTCCGGTCTTGTTGGAGTCGGGGTACTTGAATGACCACCAAAGCACGGATTTGGGCCACGTGATCGACGCTCTTGACCGTCTTTCTTTCAACACCAGGAACACCCAGTGGCGTGCAGCTGGAGAGGATAGCAGGGTGATCAACTTGTTGATCCGCCAATGGAAGGGCACCTCAGAGACCAGCTTGACTTTGATCATGATGTTGGCCCGAAAATACCAGTATAAACACCGGAAAACCGCCCACTTCTTCCATATCAATTTACTAGAATTGCTTGAAGGGTACCTGGAGGAAGGCATGGCCCAGATCCAAGAATGGTGGAACGAGTCGGTTTTGGATAACCCGCAATGGCTGCCAATCCGCATTGTTCACGAGTTCAACAACTTTGTCGTGCGCTATTTGAAGGCCCAGTCACTTACCCGGGAAGAAAAACCCACCTGTGTATCAGAAAGTGAATTCGCCAAATACACGCAAATCCTCCGGCATTCTGCATGCGAAAAGGACTTTTGGGAGGTTTACACCACATCGGGCTTTAACAGCCGCACGAATAACCCAATCCCGCCCACGCTTGACCCGGCCATCAATTCCATGAATGGAATCCCCATTATGTATATCGGTGACGACCCGTACAACTTGGACAATGACCTGGTTTTATCCTCGACCAAAGGCATCTTTGTGCTAAACAAACAAGTGCCCGTTACTGTCACCGACAACAAGGACCACCTCGTTGACATTCAGCCTTTCACGGGCCTCGCTCTTACCGATACCGAGGGAAACACCCACAGATCCCAGGGTAAAGGTAAGGTTCTGGTTAATGGACTCATGTTTACGTGCTACTGGGTGCCCACTTACGGGGCCAACGTGTTGAGCTTTTCCGATATCCGCAAATTGACATACCATACTCTTTTAGACAAGTACGTGTTTGTGCAGAACGTTGAGCGCAAAACGGCCACCTTCATTGGGCGCGTCGAAGATAAGCAATTGTTCCGTGTCAGCTTTGTTGACCCGCAGAACATGCCCGATGATTTGTGGTCCGAAGGGCTTTGTCTTCATAGAAGTTACGGACATCCGAATGAGCGTGCGACTCGCGCGATTTGCGAACAGAGTAACTTGCCTTTTGGTCGGGAGCACATCGAAGGTGTAAGAAACTGTGAAGCTTGTCGTACGGTGGAGGCGAAGAATGCCTGTAATGATTGGAAACTTTGGCTGTTTTTATGAGTGGTGTGCGAGGGGTTTCTTCTTGTGGCCCTGGGTGACGGTGGCCAGCAATGACTAATCTTCTTGATAGCAGATATGGTGTACTCCACTGCTCGCGTCAAACAAGAAGATGATTGACATAGTTTCTGGTAAAAAGATGCATACGAAGGATCGCTACCACAAACTTTTGCACCCATTTCAAGACACTTATGCAGAATGCTCCGTCATGCTATATGAGGATAATAGAACACACATTGTTTCAGGTTTTTAGATTTATACTTTGCTTTTCTCGTGATAATTCCAAGACATGCAAATAATCAAAGCTTTTCATACCGATGTATGTTTCTGTTGTAATAACTGGAAACATCATCTCCAATTTCATGCTGGACCAGTGTTCAAGGTCGTCCCCAGCTCAATACGCATTCAAGGCTTGTTAAGTTATGTGCAGATGTTACTTCAACACGACGTCATACACCGGTACATAATGCGATGCTGCACACAAGCTCATTATTTTAAGGACACCTTCATCACGAAATTTAAGAAATCTGATTTTGTAGTTAAAAGGGCTCGTTCTAGTTATTCCGTCGTACAGATCTTCAAAGATGATCTTAGACAGACCCAAGACCCATCTCTTTAAAATGCCCCTTTTCGAATCCCCTTGAACGCCTGCGACCTCCAATATGCTCTTTGGTATGCCAGAGAGTAGTTCTGGTGAAATCAGCCCACAAGAAAGAAGTCCCGCTAAAAATGATCAAAGTTCTGGCGAAACTGGATCCATTTAAAGCTCTGATATAGATAGCATATGTAAAAAATACTCATGTGAAAAGGGTGAAGGGGTCCTTCACAAACACTATGACCTGGATGATATGGAACCCCAGATCTACGAAGCAGATCCACTACACAAGTACGACTTCTTTATCAAACTGACATTAAGATAAAACATCGATCGTGCAACCTAACTCCGAAACGACCGGTATGAAAACAACCATTGCAGTGTAAAGAGGTGCTACTTCATAACATCATGGTGCATGGCCACTGCGAAAAACCAGTACAATCTTCACCCTCATTTGAGCTTGTTAAAGCCAAGAAGAACTTGATTGAAAATCTAAAGGAGTCCATGACGTTCAAGGCGCTCGTGGCTGCGTCAGATAAAGAATCTTCGTGAAGTATTTTCCATCATTGGAAAGGCATTTCAAACGGTTCCAAGCGTGCAAATCACTCATCAGTGAAACAATTGTCCACAAGCTTCCCGTCTTTTTGACTTCGAATGAATTGAAAACTGCTCATGTCCCGGATTTGGCGCATGTTATAAACGCCATTTTGCGTGCTGCGTTGGAATCCAAATTCTCCTTGTGGCGTGCAGCTGCCGATGAAAGCATCATTATAAACTCGCTTATCCGCCAGTGGAAAAGCAACTCCGAGAAGGGGTTGAACGTGATCATGATATTGGCCAAATATTTCGAGTACAAATATAAGAAAACCACCCATCTTCATCATATCAATTTGCTTGACGTGCTTGACGTGCTTGATGGACTTTCTGAGGATACTACCCCCATCCCCCTAAATCGAGGCATGGTGGGGGATAACGCTTTGGAAACCCCCAAGTGGAGCCCTGTGTGGATCGTTTACGAATTCAACAATTGCGTCGTGCAGCGCTATTTGATAGCACATCGGCTTAATCGGGAAAGAAGGATAAACAGAGTTTCTGAAAGCGAGTATTCCAGATTCACGAAAACTCCTGAAGACTAACGATGCGGCGACAATTTCTGGGATGTTCGAACCTTTCGAACCATTTCTGGGCCACACAGTTGGAGAAACTTCTCCATGGAAATCCGAAGGTCCAGAGCTGCGATTCGGAACTCCCATGAATTTGCTCATGCCCACCAAGGGCTCCCCGTAAAGGATATCAATGGTGAACTTTACTAGCTGTTTAATAGCCTGGTGTTATCGTCGGCTAAAGAACAGTCTGTGCGCAAAAAACAAGCACTTGTTTCTGTCAAAGACAACAGGAACCACCTCGTTGAGCTTAAGTCATTCACGGCTTTGCTCTAACTTATAAGGCGGGCCAGGAACATGGATCTCAGGCGAAAGGAAAAGTTTTGGTGAATGGACACAAGCTCAAGTGCTACTGGGTTCCCACTTTCGGGTCCAACGTGGGTTAGCATGGGTGACATCCCCACATTGCCATACATTGTTCTAGAAAATTACGTGTTTGTGAATTCGATACTACTATACAGAGACAGATGCAACATCAAGTGGAAGCATTGGATAATCCATGATGATTAAATCAACTAGTGTTCGATGAAATCAAATCTCGCTTTCTAGGTAATAGCAATATATGCAGCTGAGTTAAGTCATGGGTGTTTCCCATTCTCTGCAGTCTACTAACCCTGTGGAATCCAGCTCTATTACTTTGGTTCAAGCTTTTCTAACAGATGTACGTTTGCATCAATAAATAATCATAAGGTTCAGCCAGACTTCGTTTCAAATATTCTATTTTGATGAATTACAACTCGCATAGGGCATAGATATTTACCAGCAGTCAATGTGATGACTCTTGATACCATTTGGTCTGATATGGTGTAACCTTCTCCACTTTAACCTTGTACAATCCCTTGAAATCCCCTAGTAGAGCCCTAATAGAGAACCCATCAACGTACATGCTTCGTTATCTGCGCTCTATTGGATGTGATCCAGCACTAGCTTCTGTATAAGTGCACAACACAACTAACAAGGGGAACCATATAACTCCTAAATTAGTCTTTAGCTAACTTGGAGCTGCGTGTCTGAATGCGGCTGAAGTATAGAAGCAATCAGCATCTGCCGTGTGAAAAAAAAACCCCCGCTATAAGCCATTGAAAGTCCAAATGTTTCCGGGGCACTGAAGTAGTGGTGAAGCATGGGCTAACATTCACATACAACATTTGGTTGGAGGTCAATATAGATACATAGCATCTCCTTTAAAAATGCCAACTCTGGACTTAGACTTTGCCCACACGGCTATTTCCTTTTTTGGAACAGTCTCCGATACAGAGATAAGAATGTTGATGTACTGCTTCACTCTTCAAACAAAGGCTTGAGTTACTGGCTGTCGTTATAAGTAAATCGTCATATGGAACCTTACGCCCCTTTGGGAAGCCATTTATTTACATGACTCGAGGCTTTTTTCTGGTCATTTGGATCTCCCATTGCCGGTGCCTTTGGTGTGAACATGAAAATAACATCCCACGGTCCTCCAATTAATACTAATAGTCCCTATGTTCCTTTATGACGCGTGAGGCATCAGAAAGTGACGAAGGTTTGTTATTTTCAGACCAGAAGCCATCTGCATTATTCTGTGGCGATGCTACCGATCAGTGTTTAAAAGCAATCATATCTCATCAGCCACCAAGGTCACAGTTCTTCAATTGGCCCTTAATACTTGCAAAAGGCACTTCCAAGGAATACAAGATGAAGAATGTCTCCGAGCTTTCAAAGAAATTTTGACAGATCAAAATTAGTTTAGGGCATATTCTGATCAAGAAAAAAGTATCAGCTTTGACTCCGATGGAGTCACAGTAATCTCAGCTAATACCTTAGAACCCCTGCAACAGTTGCCATATCATATGATAAAAAGGAGCAAAGGAAAACCTTCACATGCCGAAGTACGCGAAAATCCTTCCTCTCCAACTTTTTCTTACCCCTAAACTCAATATGCGCAGAAGACATTTCAAAACACTGTCACCATCCTTATCTCATATGCATCAGTCCGTGGCTGAGTCACACCTGGGGACATTCCGAGGGCAATACTCATCAACAAGCCCCCCGGAAAAAACCCGGAAAAATATCCTAGCGACAGAACCGGGGACCGCGCACAGCAAAACCTTCTCAAAACCATTACCCCCCGACCCTAGGTAGTGCACACAGGAAAAGGCCCGTAACCGCAAAATTCAAATGACTAACCGCGCACAAGATCCGAGGGTGAAAAAAAGATGGAATAAATTCGACACCAACTCCTCGATTCATCTTTTCTTAAACCAATAAAGTTTCAAGAAAAAACTCAAACAAACACAACATAATATGTGTGGAATTTATGCAGCCTTTAGGCAAAAAGAAATCGAGTCCTTCAAGGACAAGGCCCTCCAGTACTCAAAGAAAATCAGACACAGAGGTCCAGATTGGTCTGGTAACGTCGTGGCCAACGACACCATCTTATGTCACGAGAGATTGGCCATTGTCGGCTTGGACTCCGGTGCCCAACCCATCATCTCTCCAGACGAGAGATACTCGTTGGCCGTCAACGGAGAAATCTACAACCACATCCAGTTGAGAGAGGAGTTCCCCGACTACAAATACAAGTCGTTGTCGGACTGTGAGCCCATCATTCCTTTGGTGGAGAAGTACGACATCGATGCACCAAAGCACTTGGACGGTATGTTCGCTTTTGTCTTTTACGACAAGAAAACCGACAGAATCATTGCTGCCAGAGACCCCATCGGTATTGTCACGTTGTACATGGGTAAGTCTTCCAAGAACCCAAACACCAGATACTTTGCTTCTGAGTTGAAGTGTCTCATTGACGAGTGTGACGAGATCTTTGCCTTCCCTCCAGGCCACGTCTACGACTCCAACACCGACCAAATCACCAGATACTTCACGCCAACGTGGTGGGACGGAGCCAAGGTTCCGGAGGAGCGTGTCGACTACAAGAAGGTGAGAGAATCCTTGGAAATGGCCGTCAGAAAGAGATTGATGGCTGAGGTTCCTTACGGTGTTCTTTTGTCCGGTGGTTTGGACTCCTCTTTGATTGCCTCCATTGCCGCCAGAGAGACCCAGAAGGCTTCTGCCGCCTCCTCTACCGAAGGTATTGACGCCAACAAGGAGTTGTCTGGTGTGGACGCCACCGGCTCTTTGCATACCTCCAGTTTCGCCAGATTGCACTCGTTTGCCATCGGTTTGCCTGGTGCCCCTGACTTGATTGCCGCCGAGAAGGTGGCCCACTTCATTGGCTCCATCCACCACTCCCACACCTTCACCTTGGAGGAAGGTTTGGATGCCTTGAACGACGTCATCTACCACTTGGAGACTTACGATGTCACCACCATCAGAGCCTCCACTCCAATGTACTTGTTGTCGAGAAAGATTAAGGCCCAGGGTGTCAAGATGGTGTTGTCCGGTGAGGGTTCCGACGAGATTTTCGGTGGTTACCTTTACTTCGCCAACGCTCCTTCTGCCGCTGAGTTCCACGACGAGTGTGTCAAGCGTGTCAAGAACTTGCACTACGCTGACTGCTTGAGAGCCAACAAGTCTACTTTGGCTTGGGGTGTGGAGGCCAGAGTTCCTTTCTTGGACAAGCAATTCTTGGAGACTTGCATGAACATCGACCCAGAAGACAAGCTCATCAAGCCTGCTGAGGGTAAGATTGAGAAATACATCTTGAGAAAGGCCTTTGACACCAGCGACGACCCTAGCGCCAAGCCATACTTGCCCGAGGAGATTTTGTGGAGACAAAAGGAGCAATTCTCCGACGGTGTGGGTTACTCTTGGATCGACGGTTTGAAGGATGCTGCCGAGGCTGCTGTTTCCGACGAGGATCTCGCCAACCCTAAGCCTGAATGGGGTGATGACGTTCCACAAACCAAGGAGGCTTACTGGTACAGATGCAAGTTCGACGACATGTTCAACGGATCCAAGGCCGCCGCCTCTACTGTCATGAGATGGATTCCAAAGGCCGAGTGGGGTTGCCATGCCGACCCATCGGGTAGATACGCCAGCACTCACGACCACAAGGTTGACAACTAAACAGATGGGACAAGATATACTCTGCGCATTGTTCAGCATTAGTGAATAGTACATTATTACAGGACACTTTCGGAATAGGTAATCGAAAAGGGCTTTTTTTTTTCTTCTGTCTTGTTCATTCGTATTTTCTTCGCTATACTTGTTAAATCCTCGATAGATTTCTGGTTAAATTCTGCTCTTTTGCTTGAAATTCTTAATACACACCTTTTGCCATGGGACATTCTATTTTTTGCGTTTGCTTTCCTTATTCGGTGTTGGTCAGAAGCCACTTGGCAACATCGTGGTGGTCTCTTTCAAACCACGAGGCGTTGATGTGGATTTGGTCCAATACTTGATTGAGCGCCCTCTCGAATCCATGAACATCCTTGTCAGCGAAAAATTCTCTCACATCTGCTTCCATTGCAAACGATTGGTAGTTGCACAACGTCTGCTTAACGAAACGATCCAACACCACCATGTTGGTAGACATCAACGCGTAGACTCTGTCGTAGTTTTCCTTGAAGAACTGCCATAATAATCCACGAGTCTTGGTGTTTTTCGACAACGATACAGCAAGGAAGTGTGCGTCCATGGTAGGAATCACTGTCTCGTCAAGCAAGTACGACAACATTTTTTCAGCAACTCCAATATCCGAGGTGCACCCCAATGCACTTAATGCCACCTCTCTTGAGTCTAAAGAGGTGGGGTGAGTCACCTGCTTCATTATGAAGTCGAAATCCTCCTCACTAACTTTCCCAGCCGATACAACCGACCTCAATACAAACGTTCTCATTGAAGAATCGATCGATCCCTCCTGCTTCCACTTCTTGAAGATCTGCGCAGCAAGCTCTTGTAAGGCGGGGATTTTGAGTGTGGCAGCGTTGTTCATGACGAGCGCCCGCAACTTCAAGCTCGAGTAGTCCTCTCTGTTGATGGCCTCACTGGCGAACTTGGTGGCCATTTTCGTGTACACATCTTTGCAAAAGCCTGTTACTTGTTCATTCAACTTCTCGTCGGCACCCCCAAATGTAAGGGCAAATGCAGAAAGTCTGGTGGACAATTCATGCCACGTAGCATAGGTAGATCCCATAAAGTCATTCTCTAAAGCAATGTGTTTTGTCAAATCCAAGAACGTCGTGGTAGACGTATATTTATCACCAGAAACTGCAATTGCCGCAACATCAGCGATGATTCCGATCCTATCCTTAGTGGAAAGCTTGTTGAAATGTGCAAGTACATGTTTTTGGAGGAAGTCGGGGTCATAGTTGATTCTCAATGGGGCGCCAGTTTCTCTGTTCAACTTGAAGAGGCCGGAAATATTTGCATCAATAACGACGGACTTCTCATTAAATGAATCTGCTGCTAAACTGGCATTTCCCTCAACCACGGAAATAGGGACCCACCATTTAGTCTCATCCTCTTCCGGTTTGACGTCGCCTCCATTGAGGAAACGCGCTTGATTCAAACTGAGTGCACCCTCCTTGGTCTCAGAGACATTAATGACAGGGAACCCGATTTTAAAGATCCAGGAATCCATCATTTTCGACACGTCTTGACCACAAACTTCAGACACAGAGTGCCAGAGGTCCTCAGATGTGGCATTGCCAAACTTGTTCTTGTCCAAGTACTTGCCCACACCTCTAAGGAATACGTCGGTGTTTAAGTATGTGGAAAGCATGAGAATTGTAGAAGCACCCTTCAAGTACGAGATCACATCGAAAAGCTGGTCGATATCCAACGCGTCCATAACGGCAACTTTGATTGGGTGAGAGTTGCGCAAGCCGTCAAGGCGGAGCGCCTCTTGCAAAGATGTCGAGACAAAGTCGGCAAAAATGTCCCATTCGGGGAACAACTGGTCCACAGCGTAGAACCCAACCCAAGTAGCAAACCCTTCATTGAGCCACAACTCGTCCCACCACTGCATAGTGACCAAATTACCAAACCACTGATGTGCGATCTCGTGGGCCACCACATACGCAACCTTCTGCTTGTACGAGGGATCGGAGTGTTCGGCCGAGTACAAGAGTGCGGTGGATCTGTATGTGATAAGTCCCCAGTTCTCCATGGCATTGTGAGAAAACGCATGCACGGCAATGAGATCCAACTTTGGCAACGGATACTTCACACCAAACACCTTGCTAAAAAGATCAACGATTTTTGGAGCAATTTCCAACGCAAGCTGTGCATCCGCAGTATAACCCTTTGTCGTATAAACCCTGACAGGCAAGGGCTTATTGTCCACGTACAAATCATCCGTGAAAGACTCAATGTAATCAAATTCTCCGATGGCCCAAGCCAAAAGGTAGGTGGACATCACTGGAGTTTTCTCGAAGGTGACGACTTTCTTACTCCCATCACCAGTAGCAACCTCGGATGCAATTGGCATGTTTCCCAATACGGTAAGTGAATCATCGGTCGTCAAATGAACCGTAAAAGTGGCCTTCAACGCAGGCTCATCAAGACAAGGGAACGCTCTTCTGGCGTCGGTGGCCTCGAACTGGGTAGAAAGCATGCGCTTCGTCTCGCCGTCTTCCTTGTAAGAAGACGTGTAGAAACCAGCCATATTTGTCTGGATTTTTCCGGTGAAGTCCACCTCAACGCATACGGGTGCACCCACTTCAGCGAACTGTTGGTCGAATTTCAAGACGAAATACTCCTTCTTCTCGTTCTGCTCCAGCACAGACCCAGGTACTCGGGTTTTCTGATACTCGGCGGTGACCTTGCCGATTTTCAAGTCCCTGTAATGTAAATGGACCTCGTTGGTGGCATGCTGCACTTGGAGATCGATCTTGACTTTTCCTTGGAAATCATCCTCCGTAATATCAAATACCGACAAGTCATAGTGGATTGGCTTGAGAGCATCTGGCAATGCCTCGTAGTAAGGCTTGGATGAGGTACACATGATCAGAAATAAATAACAAAACAAAAACCTAAACTCTTTAGATTGGGTAGTCCTGATGTAACTTGGTGCTGGAAAGGCCCATATGTGCAATACTCAAATTGAACGGGGTCCAAGCACATGATTCTCACAAGCGATATACAGTATCATCATCATGCCGCCGCTTGTAAAGCTCTTTTCCTTTACAACTGCTATTTGTCTGGCCTACTTACACCTCAATAATTCCCTTTTGACATTTAGAAATTCGAAACTGAGCCCGAATAGAAAAATTCCAGCCCCTTACAATGACAAAAGGAATAACCCTCATTCCCTGTTTCAAAGCTGCGTGCACTTAGCCGAGTGGTACATTTTCTTTATTAAGCCGTGTCACCTGGTTAAGGACCACTTTTGAAAGCTGTGTCCCGCCCTGGAAGCCTGGAAGCGGGGGTATCTATTTTCCAAATTTATTGTCACATGTGCACAACGGACAAGATCACCGTTAGAAAGCCGTGCACTCTTTTCGACTTTAGCGAATAATTCAGACGGCTGATGAAAGAAAAAAAAGAAAAAAAAAGGAAGGAAAAAGGAAGAGAAGGAAGAAAAGAAGTTGATGTGGTTCTTAAAATATTCTTCGAATTTGCCCTTCAAAATTATCTTAGAAGGGGATTTGAAAGATTCGGTATTTACCCCTTCCCCTCCTTTCAGATTTTTTTTTTTCTTTTCTTTTTTCTTTTCCTTTTGCTTATCTTTCATTATTCTTTATCTCATGTACATTTGCATGATTCACTTACTGAAGGCACGTCTGAATTTGCCCCTATGATTTCTCATGGGCTTGCTTGCAGGCAGCCCCTCCCCTTGGCCCCTTGCCACTTCCCCTTTTTTCCCAGTGGAAATATTTTACATCAACTTAATTCAGAAGACGAGAAGGCTTCGGAGTTTTTGAATTCTTCACCAGGAATAGTATGAAACTCCTTGAAACAATTTCAAATAATATGAAATTTGTACTGTAAGGTTTTGCGCGCGAAGCTTAAAGTGGTGGACTTTTTTTCTCAAAAAGGAAGGTCAAAAACGCCCCCTGCTGCACGTCTAAAACTACCCAAAAGGACATTATGCGTCTCGGGAAACAAAAACAAAAACAAACATGAAAATGAAAACAACAACAAAAAAAAAGTAAAAAAAAAAAAAAGTAAAAAAAAAAAAAAGCTCGC